>JASAMY010000979.1:0-90698 GCA_030248085.1 Paralinhomoeus sp. GSCO2_6
AGAGAACCCTCAAAAGCTGGGATACCGTACCCCCGACCGCGAGAAAATTTTTCCCGCAAAAACGGCCTCACCAAGATACCGTAACTGCTCTGCTCCCGCGGGGGGGGGTGTTACTACTTGCACGCTTGCATGCTGCTACAGTGTCGCGGTCTTGCGCGTCCATTGCCTGCCCATAAAGGCTGATTCATAATTAACGGTCTTCCCATCGGTCTCGGTCTCGGTCTCGGTCTTCACATCGGTCTCGGTCTCGGTCTCGGTCTTTTTGACCCATGCAAAACTGACAACGCGTTGCCTCCGGTCTCTCAATGATCTTCGGTCGAATGCGCGCCTTTCAGCGTATTTAGGAGCGTACTGTGGCTATTGTTTTCGACCTGTTTCATTTTTTTATGCGACTTCCCTAGAAACAAAAAAAGCACACGCAGTAGCCGACGAGAACGCACTATCACCAGACAGACAGACAGACATTGTGCGGCAGACGCAGACCGCCCCCAGCGCTTCTGGCCGCCGCCACGGGCGCGGACGCCGCTACAGGAACTGTCGTCAGCGCCGGCGTCGACACTGTGGCCGCTGCGCTGCTGCCGACGCTTTCGCTGACGCTGCCGCTTTTGCCGACGCTCAGAAAATGTAGGACACTCGGTCTCGGTCTTCGCATCGGTCTTGGCTGTTTAGCATGGGAAGACCGAGGCCGAGACCGAGACCGAGACCGAGACCGATGGGAAGACCGTTAATTGTGAATCAGCCTTAAGCGGTCTAGGCATACGCGCCTTAAAGCCAGCCATGTCTGATGAGAAGCCGATCTCGTGGCGGAAGCGAATTAAGAAGTCACTGCGCAAAAATGCAGTTGAATTCCGTCTGCTTCCTAAGTCAAAAAAACCAAAACAACCCAGAGCAGTGGTTAGCAGTCCATCAACACCTAGCGAACAAAGTCAAAGCTCAGATGCGTTGGTACCTATGCGTTTGGTTTGCTGAATGGAGTGTCGCCATAGGCTACAATGTATTGATGGCTGGTAACAAAACGTTGCAGTACCCATAAAAACAGTGGCTTACATCTTTGACTGCTTTTGTCCACTTTGCAAATGACTCAAACGTCGTGCGGTTGACAAGGTGTTGGAGTCGCTGCTGAATATCTTCTGTTTGTGATGTTGTCAAGTTCTGACTTCCCAGTAGGTTCAAGTCAAACTTGTAGTTAATCTTTCGGCCGAAACAGGCCTCATTGTGGCTTCGATAGGTGTTGAATACAAGACTCAATTCTTCAAAAATCAAGTGCTGTTTTTCCAATTCCACCGCGATTGAAGGCGCAAGGCCATCCTTGAGAACACTCTTCTCTTCTTGAAAGGCAACGTTGTCAGATTTGAAATACGAATTGCTGTCACTTGCCAGCAAAACGAAGCTTGCCAACAAAGTGTAAGCCATTGCGGTGTCACGCATTGCGCACACTAAAGCACGTTTGTTCGCGAGCTCGCAAGAGCATGCAAGCGGACAGAAGTTGGGGCGCGCTGCTGCAGGCCAACAGTGTGCACCGCAGATGTGGGGAGTCAAGTGTGATGCAAGCCTCCTGCGTTCGCTCGTGCGCCAACGGACAGCTGCGGGTTGCAGAGACGAATACCACGTGTGCTGAGCCTATACGCACACGTCTACTGCTGAGCCTACAAGCTACAAGGGTGCCAGTCATTTGCCTCCATTAACCCTCCTAGTGCCTGTGCCTGTGCCTGTTCGCGTCCGTACAGTGTATGTGCCTGTGCCAGTCATTTGCCTCCATTAACCCTCCTAGTGCCTGTGCCTGTGCCTGTTCGCGTCCGTACAGTGTATGTGCCTGTGCCAGTCATTTGCCTCCATTCACCCTCCTAGTGCCTGTGCCTGTGCCTGTTCGCGTCCGTACAGTGTATGTGCCTGTGCCAGTCATTTGCCTCCATTAACCCTCCTAGTGCCTGTGCCTGTGCCTGTTCGCGTCCGTACAGTGTATGTGCCTGTGCCAGTCATTTGCCTCCATTCACCCTCCTAGTGCCTGTGCCTGTGCCTGTTCGCGTCCGTACAGTGTATGTGCCTGTGCCAGTCATTTGCCTCCATTAACCCTCCTAGTGCCTGTGCCTGTGCCTGTTCGCGTCCGTACAGTGTATGTGCCTGTGCCAGTCATTTGCCTCCATTCACCCTCCTAGTGCCTGTGCCTGTGCCTGTTCGCGTCCGTACAGTGTATGTGCCTGTGCCAGTCATTTGCCTCCATTCACCCTCCTAGTGCCAGTGCCTGTGTAGGCCCGTGGCAGTAAGCATGTGTTCAGCAGTTTTCTTTCGGAGCCATTCGCCATCAGTGCTCAAATATATTCTCGCGTGATTGATGTAACTGTAGAGTTGACCTTGGAGCACAAAATCGGCCAAGATTGAGGAAAACAACAAGTGCCTGTGCCTGTGCCTCTTGCCTCCATTAACCCCCACTTGCCTGTGCCTGTGCCTCCATTAACCCCCATGTGCCTGTGCCCGTGCCTGTGCCTGTGCCTCCATTAACCCCCCCCCCCTTCGCTAAAGCCAACTTGGCGATGCGTACCGTACTTCGGCGTGGGACAAAACGCGCGCTCCGCGCTCTGCGCTCGTGCGCTCTTACGCTCCTGCGCTCTGAACAACCACACCAAAATATTTCTTCACTAAATTAGGCTTTTTCGAGGCTTAGGCCACACATGCGAGGCTTAGGCCACATATATATGCTATGGTTTAGGGCAGATTTTCGAGGCTTAGGCCAGATTTTCGAGGCTTAGGCCACATATGCTGAGGCTTAGGTGCCCAAGGGCCATCCGGCCCCAGCTTGAGACGTGAAATATGAGAAACCGTATGGCGAATAGTGTCACTCCAAATCAAAGTATTACAGTTTGTGGTTTGAAGCATACGTGTAGATTGGTCCAAAAGCCAGGGGGGGGGGTGGCTGCGGGTTTCGAGGGGGGGGTCTAGAGCCATCCCGGGAAAATGTCTGGGATCGGAAATTTGGAGGAGGGGTTGTCGAAGTGGAAGATTTCGCACCAAAATAGCGCGTAAATCGGTGCGTTTTGGTCCAAAATGTGCCAAAACAACGCCTAAATAGCACTTCTTAAGCGTTTTTGGGTCACACACACAATGAAAAAGGACACAAAAACACGCATGTTCACCTAATTTTTCAATAATGACAGAGGGTTTCCCGCAACTTATCTGGGATGGTGATGGCCAGGGGGGGAGGGTTCCTCCCGCCAAAAAGCGGGACGGCTATAGCCAGGGGGAGGGTGAACCCCCCTAAACCACCCCTGAGCCCACGTATGGTTTGAAGCTGCAATAGCTCAGTGGATAGAGCATCAAATTGCAAAACCGAAGGTCCCGGGTTGGATCCTCGCTGGCAGTGGAGTGCGTGAGCGCACGAGCGCGGAGCGCGTGGAATGGCCTACGCCCGTACTTCAAACGCAACCCGCGGGCTAACAACTTATTTTGGTGATTTTAATTTGCGCCCAATCTATGCGGTACAACGCCATTCCAATGCCGTCTTCAGGCGTTACATAAAATACACCCCGACACCCCACTGCCTAAACCTAAGCCGAAGCAAAAGCCGAAGCTATGCCTAAGCGAAAGCCTAAGCTTAAGCGAACCGCAAGTGAGGGTGGTGAGGGTGTCGGGGTGTAACTTATCTAACGCCCGTCTTCAATACTTACAGCAACACTTTCAGCAAAAACCAGCAATATAAAATGCGAAATGATATAGCAATATAGAGACTGAACCGTGCAACAAACCTTCTCTAAACTGCCGTAGACGGGAATGTTCGACAAGACCAACAAACCGAAGCAGAACACAACGCCTTCACGTCGCTCCACATGCAATTCCACAAAGTGGATCTCGATCACCAAAAATACACGTATACCGTAAATCCCGCTGTGCTGGGGCGGCGAGAACGTGCATCTACTTCGTTTACGGAGGGGCCCTATTAGAAGATTTACGGTATTTTGTGCACCAAAAAATCTACGCACCAACCCATTCGAAACGAAATGAAACGGAGAACGCGAAATTTCTGCAACTACCGACATCGACATTTGCATTTTTAATACACTATTCCGATTTCACCAGTATTCTCAACAGGCGAATAACCACGCGAGCGACGCGTAACCGACGGTAACTAAAGGTACAGCCACCGCACCTACTCTGAAGAAGGAGGCCATACATACGTGCATACCATACACGAAAGAATAAATCCAGGGATGGCATGGAAGTGGAATCGAGAAGAATTCCCGACTGGCGTTTTCGACAGTGCTCTATGCGGGCGCTTTCTCGTCAGAAGTGGACGACGACGACCAGTTGCCCATCTCAGCCGCCATGTCGCGCAGACGCGCCTCAAAGTCGGCCGCCGTCTCGGCGTAGCTGCGGAGTCGTGCGCGCAGCTCGGCATTCTCCTCCCAGAGACGAGCGTTTTCCACTTCCAGCTCCTCCTGAAGCGTGGCAGTCACCCTCCTTGAGTCGGCGAGAGCAGGAGAGCGGCGCGAAAGCAACAAACAACGCACCTGCGCGCGCAGCTGAAGAGCGGCCGCGTCCGCGTCGACCGAGCCCGCACCGGCAACAGGCGTCACGGTTCGGAGCAGCGTTGCGTCCTCCTGACGCGCGTCAGTGTGAGGGGAGGGGCGAAAGGAACACGCCGAGCCACCCACCACACGCACCAGTGGCGCAACGAGCTTCGCCTCTCCGTCGTCGGCGTCGCGTCCGCCGCTGTCGTCGTCCTCGTCACAGGCAGCAAAGTCGTCGCAGCAGCCCATCGTGTCCTCCTCCTCCGTCGACAGGGCCGCCTCTCCGCCCGTGTCGACGTCGTCGTCGTCGTCACTCAAACTGTCGCCGCAACCTTTAATGCTCTCCGACGGCTCCTAAAGTCGACAAACCCGAGCAGCTCCTGCCGGCACACGCGCGAGCAAGAAGGCAGTGACAAAAAAGCGCCATCCGCACCCAAGCACTTTTGGCTGGCGACGGCAAATTGACAGACCCGGGCGACTCCAGCGCGTAGCTCCCACAGACGCTGGCCGGACTAGCAACTCGGAATTTCCTTAACGTTTGCGTGCAAGCGTGCGCGACTAGTGAATCAGGATAAGAAGAGTGGTGCGGACGGCGCTCCGATGTCGCCCTTCTGCGCGTCGTCAGCTGCTGTTGAATCGGCGGTGTCGGCGGCTGCGCGGCTGCAGGCGGACGAGCTGGGCGCGCGTCTGCGCCGGTCGCTGTCCTCGTCCCAGTCCTCATCCGCAGTCGTCGGTGGCTCCACGTCGCGGCCCAGACACTAACGTGTGCAGTCTCCTTGGAAGAACGAGCAAAAATCTGCCGGAAGGGTCAGGAACCTGTCGAAAGCGGTCCGCTTCGTCCGCGGCCGCGAAGCCGAGACCGAGGAAGGTGCCGGCGTGTCTGCCGCCGTCGGGACGCCGCAAGCTGCCGAGCAAGAGAAACCGCGAACCGCGGTCGGCCAGAGTCGACTTGCCGTCGAAGACGACGTCCAGTAGATGCGAGCTCTAAGCAGAGCCGATGCGCCGCGTGTACGGACGTGGGCGGTACTCCGACACCCACTTGGACCCCGCAGACGCGCCAGCCGCCGTGCGTCGCCAGCTCGATACTGACGGGCACGTGGCCTTTCGACACCGGACGCCAAGGAGAGACGCCCGCGGCAGTCGACACCGAATTCGACGCTTCGAAAACTTCTACGGAAAACTGTCGCGACATTTTTAAAACACGTGCCAGCGCAATTCAACTTGCAGCAGAATCAATTACACAACATCGGCTACAAAATCAGGCTATTAGTAAAAGCGAATTACGAATTGCGAATTTTGAATTTTGAATTTCGACTTCTGTTTTCTTTCCTTCCCACTTTAAAATTTTTTTGTTTTTTTTCTTTTTTTAAAATATTCCCGGGCCCTTTCTTCTCCCTCTTCTAGAGTATTCTTCGCCGCGCGTTTTTTTGTCTACAGCGGCGGCGCTGCCCACCGACGAGTTTCTTGCTTCGAGCTTCAAAAATTTAAAAAAAACAAAATAACATATATCCCCTTTTCTCTTTTTTTCTTTTTTTTTTTATATTATATATTATTCTTTATAGAATACATAATACCAGCTACTACCGCCGTCTCGTCTCTTTCCACCGTATTGTCTATCTGTTGTTCTATTACTTTCTTGCATACCAACACAACACCACACCCACAGCTAACAACCACACCGCCCGCCCCCCCCCCCACCGCTAGGGCGCGGTGGCGGGGGCGGCGGCACACCACCCCACCACCTCCTACTCCCCTGTCGTGGCGGGGTCGGCCTTTTCCAGTCCTCCTCACACCTTTCGCACTAAGGCGACAGCGAACCGTCCACTCGAAGGCGAAGCGTTACGCGTCACACGACACACATCCCCACAGCAAGCTACCACCCCAGCCACGCAAGACAATAGAAATCAAAGCAAACCCACAACCCAAAAAGCCAAAGCCCAAACCGCCAAAACAAAAAACAGAGACAACGCTAATATACACATGCACCCGAGCCCGAGGAGAGAGGGAGGGAGCAGGGAAGAGTATACAAGATACCACCAGCGCGGGCAGACTACCCTCACAAGACACGCACTCTCTTCAGTGTATCGGGGCCAGCGCACCATGGTCTGTGCTGGCCGCCGTCCGCCGACTGCTCTCTCGCGGCTCCCCCGCCGCCGGCGCGGCCGCCGCGCGGGGCGCCGGCCACCGCCACCCCGGCGACCTCCTCCCCTACTAGCGCACCGAGAAAGGAGAGGCCGCCCCGCCCGCACGCCACTTTCAACAACACCACGCGCAGAGCGCGACGACCGTAGCGCAATAACGTAGATTAGCAACGCCACCTCGTGACTTTGTGGCTTCTTACCACCTACTCGGACCTTTTCGCTTGCTTTCAGCTTCTTACTTTCTTCTTCTTTCTTGCGCTTAGTCGTCTTAAAAGGCTACATCGCCGTTGAGCGACAGAAGCGGCTGAATGAATTGTTGAAGTTTGCTTGGTGGAGTGGTCGCGTCGCACATCCCACCCCACCTCCCCGCAGCCTCACAACCTCGCCATCTCCTCCGCCTTTCTCCTAAATATTCACCTTTTTTTTTCTATTTCATTCTTTTTAATTTATGTAGCCGATTTTTATTTTAAATAAAAAAAGGGGTTTTTATTTCTCAAAAAAAACAAAAAAAAAGAGAAAAAAAAACACAAAAAAAAAATCAACGAATCAACAAATAAAGTAAAAGGGCAAACGAATTTGCCTACAGTACCACTTTTCAGGCGTTTTTGGTTCATACTACACTGAAAAAAAAACAAAACACGCTTCTTCTTCTTTTTTTTTTTAATTATTAAGAGAGGGTTTCCCCCAAATTTTCCAGGGGGGGGGGGGGGGGGGGGGGGCGCTCCCGCAAAAAAGGGACGCGACCGGAGGGAGGGGAGGGGCGCCGCTCCCCCCCCCCACCCCCCTTCTGCCGACGCATACAGCCCCCCCCCCCCCCTCCCGGGGGGAGAGAAGGGAGGGAGAAAAGTCACACCCTCTCTCTCCTATCTCTTTTTTTTCTCTTTCTGCGCCGACCCGCAGCACACAGAAGAGTACAGGTTGAGACAGAAAAAGGGAGCGGTGGCCGGGGGCAGGGGGGGGGCGGGGCGGGAGTGGCGGGAGTTGATCCAGAGATTCCCAAGAGATCAGCAACTTACGCGATTCTTTTGACATTCTTGTAGGTGAGGTTGGCGTCGAGCAGGAAGCGGAGTTCGTTGGGCCCAGCTCGCTGTCGTCAGAGAGGACGAGGAGCATCGCGTCGTCCTCCACTCGTAGTTCCAGGCCTACCACCACCAAGTAGTTTCCACTTCCTAGAACATCCAACTTTCTTCATTGCGAATTTGTCGGCACAGAGATAAGTTTCCCAACCAAAATAAATTATTATCTACCGCGCTTTCCCGGATTTATAAAATGAACATTCACAATTTCTTAACTCCAAAAATTCCCACAAACAAACAAAACACTCCTTCCATAAACCACCCTCCCCAAAAAACAAAAAAAAAAAAAAAAAACACAGAAAACCTAAAACACTTATACCAAAAACCCCCCAACAACCACCCAACAAAAAAAAAAAAAAGACAACCAACTAACCCCCAAACACCACTTATATTTTAATATGCAAATATTAATACATGCGCAATAGTATGCAAATACTACTATATGCAAATAGAATGCAAATATTAATATATGCAAATAGTATGCAAATATTTGCGTGCAAAGCATTGTTTCGTTTAGGCTCTACGGTAGAAACCTGTAGCTGTCACTGCGTGTACCTCTCAGCGGTGTGTTCAAATCACTCTTCAAGTTCAAGTTCAAGACTTGACCCGAAAAAAAACGAAGAAAACCCTCGTGCATGTGTGCGTGTTTATGTAGCAGAATTGTGCATATGCAGACCGCGACATATGCCGTGACAAGTTTTGTAACAGCGGACGGCGGTCGTTCATTGCACGAGCCATTTGAGTGTTGCACGCTGCCTAAACGGTTCCTATGCTCCACACACGCCCCGGCATACTTGGCACCACGTCTTTCAAGCAGGGCTGCTGAACGGTAGCAGTAATCAATATCATTGTATTGACGGATCCGAGAAACAAATATTCGGATGCATTTATAATAGCATGAAGCTTACGTCGTCCAAGCGGCAAGTATGCTCGGGTCGTATGCGGTCGCGCCCGTCAGAGAGACGCGCGACATGGGACACAGCCGCCCTCGAGTTGGTGATGCTTCCGCCGACAGTGGGTGTACGTGGGTGTGTGGGCTACTAGAGTAAAGAACGCTCGCTCACGTAGCCTACAAGGACACGTAACGAGCACGGTCAGTGTACAAGCGCGCCTGATACAGACACGGACGGGACCCTACCTGCGAACTGCAGGAAGCAGCCCACCACTTGCACATGTGTACGTCTCCTAAGAAGAGTTGAAAGAGGCGGCCCTACGACAATATTAGTGGCGCGGATAATATCGTGGACCTGACACCGCGTCCCCTATGAACCGTAACACAGCGAGTTCGGCGAGAAGCATTTGGCGACTTCACGAAATCACAGTCGTTGCCCGTACAGTTGCACCCTTGTTGCGAGTCGAGAAAGAAAGGGGGAGAGAGAGAGAGAGAAGAGAGAAGAATATGGCAAACAACGTGGAATGATCGGCAGCAGTCAACGTTGGACATGTCCCAGTGACGCGCGCACGCGCACGAACGCGCGAAGAGATGATGGGCGTACCGTGCGGTTGTTCAAAGGTTGTCGAGCACGAGCTGGAAGACGCGCGCGTCGAGCGACAGTGTGTCGGAAGCGCTGCTTTCCGCGTCGGCGTCGGCGTCGGGAGCGCGACTAAAGAGCGGCTCGGGCCGCTCACTCCTCAGCAAGGCGACGCGGTCGCTCCGCGGCGGCTGGCCCAGGAGGCGGGCCAGCTGCTCCAGATGTTGGCACACGACAGGCCCTAAACGCTGCTCCCTCCGTCCGGTGAGGCGGGGCGTCGCCTGAGGTCACTGGCGCACCGTATAGTTCCGCGACGGCCGGGGCGACGTCTAGATTGTTCTGGAGGAGCACGACAAACTGCTGTTGCACCTCGTTCTGCGAAGAGCACTGCGGTAGGCCATCTGCGCTGACTCGACCTGCGCGGATGCAACGTCCGACTACCGAGAAGAAGCTGACGCCAAAAGTGGCCAACTCGCGTACGCGTTAGTCTTCGGAGCGTCTCTTTGTTGACCTTGCCGCTGCCAGGCAAAGGGAGCGTCTCGTTGTCCGTGTGGTTGAACTGTGCGATAGCGTAGAGGTAGAGGCAAGTCTCTTCGTCGGCCACTAAGATCGGCACAGTCGTAGTCGTACTGTGGTCGCGTGGCGCGGTAGCGCGGACGCGGTCTCACCTCCGTAGGTGCAGTAGACGCCGTACTTGTCGTCGGTGGCGAGCTTGATCTCGCTCATGCCGATGTCCTTGTTGAAGGGGCCCATGACGGCGTGCTTCTTGCGCGAGTGGCCCAGGCCGAGCGCGTGGCCGATCTCGTGGACGAGCACGTAGGCGAGGTTCATGCCCTCCTCCGCCACCGCGCTCCTCAGGCCCGTCTTCCAGTGCGTGTGGTCGTCGATGTGAATGTGACCGTTGATCCGACCGTCTCTGTAGCCCGGGTAGAAGCTGTGCGCCAGCACGTTCTCCACCCCGTTGCCGCCGTCGTCGAACGGATGGCCGTCGCCGTGCTCGCCTGGCCGCGCGCTCGCCACGTCTCCCTCCGCCCCAGCCGGTCACGCAACCTCCCCCCCCCCTCTCCGCATTGCGCACTTACCGACGGCGAATTTAATGTTGATGTCGGCCTCGGACAGTGAATTCGCCTTGGTGAATTCCAGTTCAAATCGATCCACGTCCGGTAGGACCATCTGGTCCGACCACACAGAAAACGCTTTCGACACCAGTTCGCTATTGGAGGACGCCGCCGCATAGCGCTTGTAAACGCCAACAATATTCAGGTTTCTCGGCTTACTCGAGCACAGAAGGTGGAGTGATGTGTCTTGACTGCGTCTCTATGAAATACTTCAGAGTCAGCTTGGTGCCGGCGAACTGCTCAACCCAGCGACTCTTGGTCGCTAAACAGGGACAAGAGTCGTCGCACTTGGAACAGTGGACGTTGACTGGAAACGGTGGCACCGTATCGCTTGATTCTGCGCCGCCTCTCGCGGAAGAGTCGTCCGAGGAGGTCGGTAGAGCGGGCCGGCCTGTCGGTGTTGCCGCATCGCGGCCGTCGCATCTGGCGCACCGTGGCGCGGTTCAGCTCGCCCGTCGGCGTCAGCTCCGCCGTCTTCTGGAAGTCGAGCAGAGCCGACGACACCTCGCCCACGCCCAGCGGCTCCACGACGTCCAAGTAGCCAAAGTTGCGCAGGTACGCCTGAAGCGGACGGACCCCTCGTACGCCCCTCGTCGTCGTCGAGTCGAGTCGAGTCGACGCCAAGAGCGCGCGTCACGCACAACGTTCATATTGAAGCGACAGTTGAGTAACGCGTTCAAAGGCCTCGCCGTGCAGAGCGATGCAGGTCGCGCCGCGATCGATCACGTGCAATTCAATGAATCGTCCAATGGAGCGGTTACGCAACACGACCCAGATAAATAACACCGACGGAATGTGAATTGCGCACCGTCTGACCTGCAGGTCCCCCCCCCCCTCGTTTGTCATGACGCAACTGACTCGTGCGGCACACAAAACAACTTAGGAGAATCGACAGAGCGCGTGCGTGCGTGTACGCGCGGCTGGCGACGACGGGCAGGGAAAGCAGAAGAACTAGTTATGCAAATCAAAGCAGACGACCACACTAGAGACAGCCCAAGGTCGAAGGGAAGAAGGCGACGCCGCTTGTCGGAGCGCGACCCAGACGCTGCCGCCTGTCACTATGTTTAGTTTACTTTAAACCGCGCAAAAACCACAAAATCAGCGAGTTGACTCCCCCCCCCACCCTCGGCGACCAACTCGTTCTCAAAGCAGAGACACTGACACACGCCTGCGACGGCCGGCCCTGTCCGCCTAACGCCGCTGTGGAGACGGTCAGCAGGGAGACCGCTCGTCAGGCTACAGTAGTTGGGGTGGAAAGAGAGGCAGACTGACGAGTCAACAACTACTCGCTTACCAGCGCCTCGCTCATGTCGTTGACTCGGCGCCGATGGTGGCGGAGGCGGCGCAGACGTCGAAGTTCGAGAGTCTCTCGAAGGAGCGGGTTCTGTTGCACCTCCTCCAGCTGTTCCTCAGCCTCCTCCACGACTTGCCGGCTCAGTGGGAACCCGGCGCCGGGCCAGACCTGCAGGCACGACCAGCAACAGGCTAGTGACCACAGCAACCGCTTCATTGATAGACGACGTCGTCCACGTGGCTTGCAGAGCAGAGCAGAGTTGGTAGTGTGCACGCCTCGCAGTCGAAATCCCTGTTAGCTTGACGGGGCTGCACGCCGCTGAGCAAGTGCCGCGGCGGAGCGACGCCACGGGGCGATTCGAATGAAGGGGACGGCTGATCTCGAATCAGTGGTCGGGGCAGTGGCGGCGGATTACACAATTCTTCTGAGATCGCCGCCGCCGCCGCCGTCGTCGTCGTCGTCGTCGTCGTCGTCGCGCAAGGCCAGCAGGCGATGGACGACCGGCCGATTGGTCGGCGCCGCCCAGAAGTGCCAATGGCGATCGCTTCGCCACCCTTGTTGTCGTCACAATAGAAAATTAGGCGACGGCCGTCCGATGTCGGCGTGACACACCTTCGGCCGTACTAAGGGCCCGTCCCCAAATCAGCTGGAGCCACTTCGAATGGTCAGCCGTGCCGCCGACCGTCCGTCGGGTCGACAAATCCGCCAGTCCTTTTGGGACGGCCGCAGCTCGGCGCCGAGCGACTTCTGCAGACGCGAACCGGCCGAGCGGACGACGGCAGGCAAGAGACGAACGTGTCGGCACGTCTCGTCGAGTGGCCGAGCGAAGGTGGATTCAGCGGTCTGCTTGTTAAGCTGACCGCAGCAGCGTACGACCGCCGCGCTTTTTTTTCGGTTGACCCGTGTCTGTCTGCGCGCCGCGGCGTCCGTGAATGGAGATGACCAAACGGCGCGGCGATCAGTAATTCAGCGAGCCTCTTGTCCGCGCTCTCGGCTTGGCACGGTCGAGTACGCGATCAACAAAGTCGCGTGCGGCAGAAGACTTGAACGGCTCAGCTACTATTAGGCGTGCGTGTGTGTGTGTGTGTGTGTGTGTGTGTGAAGGAATTGAGGTCTTGCCGACTGGGGGCAGCAAGCGCTGTCGAAGGCGGGCTGGCGAGTTCCACACGGCGATGTACAGCAGCAGCAGCAGCACGGCGAGGTAGATACCGGTACGAGGGCACAGTATTGCACGTCCGCCCAGCGAAGCCGCCACGTAGACCCGTGTTCGTGAGGTAGAAGAAGACGGCGGCGACCCGTCGGTGCACCGCTTCTAAGCCAGCCGCATTGTCATGGCGACTTCGACAGCTCGCCGACGCCGACTCCGATACAGCAAACTTTCACCCGGACGATAAATAATGCGACAGCGACAGAGATCAAAGATGTCGCGGCAGGCGCGCGCGGCGGCGGGGGCCAGACAGCCGCAAGTTGGGCGCCCCCGCGCCGACTCTCGACTCCGTCGCGCCCGCTGTCGTCGCCGACGACGCCACGCAGAACCTTAGACGCGACTCGCATGCGGCTGTCTGTCGGTGGGCGCCATCAGCCACCACCGACTAACTCCGTCAGCCTTGTCAACGCAGCCCTCGGTCCCACCTTTACAGTGCGCCGCACCCGCACCCCCTCGCTTCCCCCGCCAGCCGTCTACCAGCAACAGACAGTCAGCGCCACCCCCAGCGACGCGCACCCCCGCCTCTCTAGAGTGGAGCAACGGCGTCGTCGGCGAGTCATACGTTCGGCGCCCTGCCGCGGCCTGGAGCCAGCCCAGCTGCTGCTCTCACTCTGATCATCTGTGAATCAAGGCGCCCGTTCCGCTACTACAGCTGAGAGAGCGCCAGCCAGCCAGCCACGCCTCTCGCTTCGCTGTCCGTCGGCCGCGCTGACACCTCGCCGTTCGCGCCTCTCGCCGCCGCACGGAGGGGTGGGGCGCGGACACGACCTGCGCGCGAGTGCACTGCCGTTTGTAACACCGACACGCCGGCCAGCGCACCCACTGGCCGCCCACCAAGCTGACGAAGTTGGCTTTCCATCGCTCACAAACGCGTGTCTCGTGACCTTTGACACCGCCCTTATCGCGACAACATCGTCTCTCTCTCTCGCTCCCCTGACAAATCAGCGCGCCACCTCTCGCCCACGCCTCCACCTCCCGCACGCCCCACTGCGCTTCTTTTCAGCCTTCGAAAACAAAAAGCATGACACAATGAAATTGTCACTCGTCGTGACCATCCAACTGTACATGTAACTGCTGCTTCCACCGTACCCGGAATCCAGGCTGCGCCATTGCCAACCCCCCCCCCCGGATGCGCCGCTGTCCACCAACAGCTTCTTGCTATACCACCGCATACCAACGACCTGGGGCCGCGTCAAAAACCATATCACGAATAGAATATGCTACGGTCCAGACCTAACAATATATATAGACGCAATCACTGTTTGACACATTTAAGCACAAGCTAATGACAATGGAATGCCTAAAAATTGGGTTTGATATTGACTGCATCGACTGCAGCTCGACACCATTTGAAACCATGCCTGTAACCGAGAATTGGACCTGGAGGGCAGCAGCGTTCGAGCACTGGCTGGAGGGGGTGGTGGGTGGGGTGAAAATCTGGAGGAGGGGGGGGGGGTCTGGGAAGGAAAAAATAGGCAATTTTTGATCACTTTTTAGTCAAAAATACACTGTAAAAACCAAAAAAATAGGTCGAGGCTCGCCAAAATAGGCCATGGTCGAGACTCGCCACTGCGAAGCTGCGCATCTACATCTTTGACCTGGCTGCCCCAACCACGGTCAGCATGGACGCATCAAACATCGGCGTTCGTGCCATCCTGTCACAGCTGCAGAATGGGCAGGACGTGCCAATCGCTTTCGCTAGCCACACTCTCCAAAAGCGAGCACAATTACACTGCCAATGAGAAAGAGGCGCTGGCCTGCGTCTTGGCTGTGGAACATTGGGAGCGCAATTGGTTCACTTTATCTTGCAGACCAACCACAAGGCATTGAAGACGATCTTCAGCAGCCAAGGCGGACTCTGGACAGCAAAGAAGTTCGTGCGCTACCAGGAGAGATTGAAGCCATTCGACCACAAGGTCCACTACAAGCGCGGCAAGGAAACCAAGGCCGCCGATACCCTCTCCCAGCTGGTAGATGCTGCTGAGCAAGCTGGAGTAAACCCAAGTCAAGGTCACCAACCAGACAATCTTGAGCGCAGGATTCAAATCCGCGACATCTGAAGATGCGCTCTATGCCGAGATTCAGAATTACATCCAGCAGAACCATTGGCTACCCAAGAAAATGGTCACGGGCGAGTTGGCGGCTTGGGCACACCCCCAAAGAAGTAAGCATCCTTGGATACATCCCTCAAAGAAGTAAGCGTCCTTGGGCACACCCCCAAAGAAGTAGGCATCCTTGGGCACACCCCCAAAGAAGTAAACATCCTTGGGTACTTCCCCCAAAGAAGTAAGCATACTTGGGCACACCCCCAAAGAAGTGAGCATCCTTGGGCACACCCCCAAAGAAGTGAGCATCCTTGGATACTGTTGTGTCGTGAGCCGACTTTTGATACTTCTCTCTTCCAGTATCAAACAACGAGTTCAATTACAGCCAGTTCACAATACGACCGTTTTAACTATCACTCTTGGCTAGTAATAGTTTCTAGTCACAGTTCGTATATTCATGGAATGTTCTAGTCACAACACTCCTCCTCTTCCCAAGGAAGCCTGATTAGCCTTTTAGACCATCCTTGGATACATCCCTCAAAGAAGCAAGCATCCTTGGGTACTTTCCCCAAAGAAGTAAGCATCCTTGGGCACACCCCAAAGAAGTGAGCATCCTTGGGCACACTCCCCAAGAAGAAAGCATCCTTGGGCACACCCCAAAGAAGTGAGCATCCTTGGGCACACCCCAAAAGAAGAAAGCATCCTTGGATACATCCCTCAAAGAAGTAAGCATCCTTGGGTACTTCCCCCAAAGAGGTAAACATCCTTGGGCACACCCCCAAAGAAGTGAGCATCCTTGGATACATCCCTCAAAGAAGTGAGCATCCTTGGATACATCCCTCAAAGAAGTAAGCATCCTTGGGTACTTCCCCCAAAGAAGTAAGCATTCTTGGGCACACCCCAAAAGAAGTGAGCATCCTTGGATACATCCCTCAAAGAAGTAAGCATCCTTGGGCACACCCCCAAATAAGTGAGCATCCTTGGATACATCCCTCAAAGAAGTAAGCATCCTTGGATACATCCCTCAAAGAAGTAAGCATCCTTGGGCACACCCCCAAAGAAGTAAGCATCCTTGGATACATCCCTCAAAGAAGTAAGCATCCTTGGGTACTTCCCCCAAAGAAGTAAGCATCCTTGGGCACACCCCCAAAGAAGTAAGCATCCTTGGATACATCCCTCAAAGAAGTAAGCATACTTGGGCACACCCCCAAAGAAGTAAGCATCCTTGGATACATCCCTCAAAGAAGTAAGCATCCTTGGATACATCCCCCAAAGAAGTAAGCATCCTTGGGCACACCCCCAAAGAAGTAAGCATCCTTGGATACATCCCTCAAAGAAGTAAGCATCCTTGGATACATCCCTCAAAGAAGTAAGCATCCTTGGATACATCCCCCAAAGAAGTAAGCATCCTTGGGCACACCCCCAAAGAAGTAAGCATCATTGGATACATCCCTCAAAGAAGTAAGCATCCTTGGGCACACCCCCAAAGAAGTAAGCATCCTTGGATACATCCCTCAAAGAAGTAAGCATCCTTGGGTACTTCCCCCAAAGAAGTAAGCATCCTTGGGCACACCCCCAAAGAAGTAAGCATCCTTGGATACATCCCCCAAAGAAGTAAGCATCCTTGGATACATCCCTCAAAGAAGTAAGCATCCTTGGATACATCCCTCAAAGAAGTAAGCATCCTTGGATACATCCCCCAAAGAAGTAAGCATCCTTGGGCACACCCCCAAAGAAGTAAGCATCCTTGGATACATCCCTCAAAGAAGTAAGCATCCTTGGGCACACCCCCAAAGAAGTAAGCATCCTTGGGCACACCCCCAAAGAAGTAAGCATCCTTGGATACATCCCTCAAAGAAGTAAGCATCCTTGGATACATCCCCCAAAGAAGTAAGCATCCTTGGGCACACCCCCAAAGAAGTGAGCATCCTTGGATACATCCCTCAAAGAAGTAAGCATCCTTGGGTACATCCCCCAAAGAAGTTAGCATCCTTGGGCACACCCCCAAAGAAGCAAGCATCCTTGGGCACACTGCCAAAGAAGTTAGCATCCTTGGATACATCCCTCAAAGAAGTAAGCATCCTTGGGTACTTCCCCCAAAGAAGTAAGCATCCTTGGGCACACCCCCAAAGAAGTAAGCATCCCTCGATACATCCCTCAAAGAAGTAGGCATCCTTGGGCACACCCCCAAAGAAGTAAGCATCCTTGGATACATCCCTCAAAGAAGTAAGCATCCTTGGATACTACCCCCAAAGAAGTAAGCATCCTTGGGCACACCCCAAAGAAGTGAGCATCCTTGGATACATCCCTCCAAGAAGTAAGCATCCTTGGGTACTTCCCCCAAAGAAGTAAGCATCCTTGGGCACACCCCCAAAGAAGTAAGCATCCTTGGATACATCCCTCAAAGAAGTAAGCATCCTTGGGTACTTCCCCCAAAGAAGTAAGCATCCTTGGGCACACCCCCAAAGAAGCAAGCATCCTTGGGCACACTGCCAAAAAAGTAAGCATCCTTGGATACATCCCCAAAAGAAGTAAGCATCCTTCGATACATCCCCCGAAGAAGTAAGCATGTGAGTATCCAATGTGCATATCTTACAGTTTACTATTGCGTTCTAGAGAGGAGGAGCTATGGGGGCGATCGGCCCTTCCCCCCCCCCCCCTAGATCCGCTCTTGAAAACAAGACGCTCACAAACCAGATGGCTATCACGGGAGAATGATGCTGTGTATGCACGCAACAGGTGATCCGCACTAAACGTTGGAAATAGGTACATAAACAAGCAAAGGATGACATTTGCAACATACAAAACAGGTGATGTGGCGCGACCCATGTTTGACTTCCCATCGTACTATTGGTACCTTTCCCGTTCATCTGCATTTGTTGGTTTCTAGGTACAGTAATCTAGATGGTGAGGTCACACGTTTGCGTTCAACTAGAGTCGCGCAGCTCTGTGTAGACGTTGTCGAGATACCAATTAATATCGCGACAGCCGAGACTTCTCAGTAGTTGCTTGCGGTCCGTGACGTCTTCGGTCGCAAAGGCGCGAAGTTCGGGCCTTTGTGCGAAGAATCGCTCCTAAACGCAACGGAAAGAATTCAGTGGCGCGTCAAGTTCTGCTGACCTGCTGGGTCGGGCCAAAGAAGGTCAGTGCAACGCGGACGAGGTTCCTCCCCGAGGAGCCGTTGAGGTCGCGGTATGGCCGTCGGTAGCGAAAGACGTGTCCCACTCTGCTGCAGGGAACGAGCGCGATAGAGCCGCCGCACATCCACGCCTGCGTCGACATACGCCATCAGCGGATTATTCCGATATGCCGACCGTTGAATACCTTCAGCGACAGCTCGATCGACTCTCCTCCCCATACGTCAAGTAGCGGGTCGTACTCTCCCAGCTCGTGGAAGAACGTCTTGTCCACCGCGAACAGCCCTCCAGACATAGCGGGTGACCTGCAATACAACGGGCTGCCGTGGCAAAGTTGCGTCGTCATTTTTGTTTGCCAGCACAATCGATCCGACCTTTGAGGTCGGACGTGGTTGGCTGGCTGGTCTACGAAATGACCGCCCGGAAAATACTCCCAGCGAAAAGCGAGAGACCAGTCGAATCCGCCCTTGGCCACTTGGGCGGCGGAGTAGTTGAAGTTGTACGGATGAATGATGTCGACCACTGGCAGTGCGATCCTGCACCCTGCTAATCTCTTCTCTAGCTTCAAACATACATGTACATTGTGCCGCACGTTTTGCGGTTGTCTGCGATGGGCACGATGAGTGGCTGCAACCAGTCGATGTTCACTTCACAGTGGCTGTCGAGAAAGACCAACACCTGAAGAACGCCAACGCAGAATCTAACGCGAGTGTTGGCGTTTCGCACCGGTCCGACGGCCAGTCGAGCGGCATTGATCCTGGCGCGGATGAGGCCGTTGCGCACTAACGACTGATGCAGGCGGAAGCGAAAGGGCGTGAGCAGCGTCGACGTCACGTGTTCCACGAAGGCGTCGAGCGGTCCATGAATGACAGCGTCTATCAATGAAAGCAGACATTCTGAACGTGGTTGTCGGCGAAAGAAATTTCGCAACGACCGGCGTCGCTGCAGTCGTCGTAGAGCAAAACTTCTCGGACGAGCTGCGGGGGCGAGCGGTCGAGAATGCTGCGCAGCATGCGGAGAAGCACGGACAGAGCCTCGTTGTAGTAAATGATCACGATGCTGACGCGAGGGAGGTTGTCGAGCGCGTAATCGACGGAACGGCATCTGCGCGCCCAGCTGCTCGACGCTCGGCCCAGAGACTCTGCTGCGTTCACCCACTGTCAGACACTCACGTCTCGTGCCGCGTGTCTGGGAGAGCGCGTCGCGCGCCCAGCTTGTCGCTGGCGACGACGTCGTACGCGAACTTGTTGAAGCCAAAGAGATGCCTTTCCGTCTCCACCTTCGATCCCCGATTCTCGAGCAGCTCAGTCGGACATGCCGCCTCCTCCGTAGCGCGCATCCAGGCGACAACGCTGCTCGGAGAAGCCAGCAGGCGTTGAGGGGCACGACACGGCACGGCACGCCAGCAGAACTCACTCCTCGTGCGGGTTGTGGTACTCGCACGGTGCCAGCAACGACGACACCGCCGCCTCGTCCCGGCCGTCGTCATCGTCGTGCACAACTTCCGGATCGAATCCCGCTCCACAAGCGCTTGAAACGAACACGGCGGAGGTGACAGCGAATAACGAGGCGCGATCCCAACTCGTCAACAGCCGCATTTTACGTCACGACTCGCGCGTCAGCCCGTGCGCATTGTACGCGGCAAAAGTAGGACAACGCATTTCTGTCAGTGGCGGATCCAGGGAGAGGGGAATGTACCCATTCCCCCTTTCGAAATCGGGATGGTGACAGGGAAAGGCGATGGGAGCAGAAGGGTGCCTAGCATTACCTACCGTATGTACTTTTTCGCCTAAAAATGCTTGTGGGTTGTCGAAAATCTCAAGATCTTCGAATGCGGCACCATTTTTTGTATTTTTTGTCGAAAATGGACCGACTGTGCCCAAACCACCGCCGAAATGGCCAAGCATCAATTAATCTACAGGATCCCCTTTCTAATCGCCCCACCAAAACAATTCTGATCGGTCACTGATTTCTGCCGTCGTCCTCCTAGTTATCCACCAATCACTCTTGTATGCGATTCATCTTCAGATTAATCCTTGACCTGAAACACTATGTACATACACGTGTGTCGCTCGAGCCATGCACGCGAAAAGATTTCTGCAGGTACCACCCACTCGATTTACAACCCTTGTGGTACACCAATTGCAGGTACACCCAATTTACAGCAGCGTCACCTCTGCGCTACTCTGGTCTATCAACGTGCTTGTTTTTCTGTCTTACGCAGTAGGTAGGAAATACAGCTTCTATCCCGAGTTGAGCCAGCGCGCTGAGCACTGACTTGTCGTCCAATTATTGCAAAGCAATTTACCCTAGATGGTCAAACTGGTATTCTGCACATCGTAAGAGTAATCGTAGACGTAACCGAATCGAAGTCGACGGTCCGGCAGGCGCAAACCTGCGTCGCCTTGCTAGCGACGGCCTGGGACGGTAGCTTTGTATAACGCACTGTTGGGCAGTGGCGCGCAGTTTGAGCGGACCGTCGGCATTTGGCAACAGAAATAATCGTCGGAGACGGCAAACCGGCGTCCGGCGTGGGCGTCGTCATTATCCATTGTCTTTGATGGTCGGTGTCGTCCGCTCTCAGCTGACTCTCAGTGTCAGCACATGACTTGGCCAGCGTGGTCGGTGGCGTGGGAGCTGTTTGGATGGCCCACCGCCCTTGTTCTGTGCTCTATTCTTGTCGTCTGGGCTGTCCTTAAATGGCAAGCACGCTCGTCAGGTCGAGTCCAGATCGGCCTGCTCCATCCCATTCAGTTCACATCAGTTCAGACGCTGTTCTGTTTAGCAGGCGTGTCTGACGAGCGGCCCTCGGCGACAGCAGGCTCCGGTTCGGCTGGCGATGGCAGACGCCTGTCGCTGGCGCGCTTCTTTGCGCGACTGGGAATCGTGAGTGAATCGTGAGGCGCTCGCTACGAGGGAGGGTCTGCTTCTTCGCAGGGTGGCGAGGCGTCGAGCTCGTCGTCGTCGTCCGGCTCGCCCACGCCCACGCCGACGCCGAGCCACAGCGCCTCGACGTCGACGGCGCCCGCGAGACCGAGGCGCAAGAGCCGCCTCAAGCGCAACGTCGGCAGCATTCTCAGGAAGAGCAAGACGACCCTTACAGGAGGCCATCTGCACTCGCCGCTCTATAGGACGTAAGCAACGCCTGACCGGATGCTCTGCTCTACGGTACGCGCGCGTCTTTGTACAGGGGCCGCTTGTGTGGTGTGGCAGTCGGATGTGCTGCTCTGCACTTGACTGGCTCCTACTAGCGACTGCCGTTGAACATGCAGTATGCAAGTAGACACCGTGCTCTCGATTTAGGTGGAGCTGGATTCGAGACCAAGGTGCCGGCCGCCTGGGACTGTTCGGTCCCGGCTCGTTGGGTCAGCAGCGCCATTTGCTCCCGCCCATTCAGCCTCCCTCGCAGTTCTTCGAGCCTGACCCCTTCCCCGAGGTGCCTGCCGCCCGTCTCGCCGACTACCTCGTCGGCATGCACCTCACGTACGTCGGCGGCCGTCGTCGGCGCGCGTCGGCAGCGCGCGACGAGCGAGCCCCAGGACTCGCGCCTCTGCAGGCTCGTGGAGCCGCCCACCGAGTGGTCGCTGTCGTCTGCCGACATCACGACGACGACGCACGCCCAGGGCGACGCCCTCTTCTCCGTGGGAGACGCGGACGACGCCGTCTACGTCGTCCTACGCGGCTGCGTCGGCTTGTACCTCGAGGTGCGCTGCCTCCTCCTCCTCCTCCTCCTCCTCTGCTCTGCGGGCTGCCCCGCCTTCCACTGACGTCGGCAGTCGCGTCACGTCACGGTCCGAGCGCTGCTCCGTTTGAGACGCAGTCGTCGTCGTTGCCGCCCCGCCTCCCCGCCGCAGTCATCGATTCCCAATTGGCAGACGGCCGGTCGACGCCCAATTGAGCGGCAGCGTAGCAGTGGGCAGTTTAGCGGGGCAGTCACGCGGCGCCGCGCTGCGTCGTCTCGCCGCCATGCGCGGCCACCGGCGGCGTTGGGTACACAACAAGTCGGACGCGGCGTCGTTGTCACTTGAATTGTAAGGGGGGGGGGCGGTTGCGGGCGGAAGCGCGCCCGAGACAACGACCTACTTGTCATGTTCGCGCGCGCTATGCTAATTCGAAAGGACGCCGTCTTGCGTCGCGCATTGCGTTGCATAAATGCGCCGTGTATAATAACGTGTTTTGACGAGCCGGACGCGCCTTCGCTTGGGGGTGCGAGCGACGTCAACATGTATAATTATGACCAGACCAGAGTCGGACGCGTAGCTTCATTGTCAGCAGGAACGCAAGAGCGCAACGCAACCACATTGACAGGTGCTGGTACCAGATTCTCACCGCTCTATTACTCACAGAGCAGTGCACAACTACGTTGACAGT
Organism: Paralinhomoeus sp. GSCO2_6; assembly: GCA_030248085.1. Taxonomy (NCBI): domain Eukaryota; kingdom Metazoa; phylum Nematoda; class Chromadorea; order Monhysterida; family Linhomoeidae; genus Paralinhomoeus; species Paralinhomoeus sp. GSCO2_6. The sequence goes on from JASAMY010000979.1 coordinate 22,364, forward strand.
AGTTGGCTTCATGTGCCCCACTGTTCTGTTGATGGAGAGTGGAGGAGTGCACAATCACGTCGCATTCGTAGTTCTAAGCCTCACCACCTCTATGGACACGGGGACACGTGACGCCGCCTAAATTAATTGCACAACAACTGACACACAAGCTACAATGTACCACAATTACCGTAACTTGTGCATTGCGTTAGCATGCGCAAAGGAGGCCGAATGCTATCGCAGCCATTGCGGACCCCACAAAGGAACGCCACGCGCATTTGTAGTAGTTCGCGCGAACTGCAGAGGAAGCTGCTCTCGCTCGTTTGTTTTGTTGCGTCTCTGACGGTTGCACGCAGGCAGGCAGGCACGTAGACTGACGGCATTGGATCGGGGGGCGTCGACGTGAGAGTTGGCCCTCTTTCAGACGGAGGAGGAGACGTCGAAGAAGCAGAAGGCCAAGCGACTCTTCCTCGTCAAGGAGGTGCACCAAGGCGGCGCCATCTTCAGCGTCCTCTCCCTCCTCGACCTCATCTGCGTCAGTGGCCCCTCCACCGTGCCGGCTTGCTTTCCCTTCCACTCGCGTGCCGTCCTTCCGTGTAGGGTCTACGCGGCCTGTACCAAACGGTCTCGGCCAAGGCGCTCGAGAAGTCGGTCGTCGCCAGGTGGGTGGGGTTGTGTGGCGAAGGGGGGGGGGGGGGGGGAGGGGAGGGGGAGGCAGAGGAGACGAGCTTCAGCGTCGCCTAGGTTCCGCCTGTCGAGCATGTCGTCGGCGTACGCGGCGGAGCCGTGGGCGTGGCGCCGTTCGGTGGAGGTGATGCTGATGCGGCTCTTCCAGACCAACGTCGGCCTCCTGCACAGCTACATGGGCCTGACGCGCGACCTCACCAACCAGATCGTCGTCGCGCCCCACGCGCCCCACCCTCGACTCTCCATGCCCACGGGCGCGCTCTCGGTGAAGCGCCGCCAGATGTCCGGCCATTCCACCAACGCGCCTCGCGTCCCCGCCGACAACGGCGCCGCCCATTCGCCCGGTCGTCGGCGGCGCTACAGCAGCAGCGGTGAGCGCGCGGCGCCGTCTTTTGACGACGACCACGACGACGACGGTGTTGCTGGTGTCGGCGTGGGGCGCAGGCATGCTGCCGAAGCCCGACCTGGAGGCGAGCAGCTCGTCGAGTGGCGAGGACGGCTCGGGGGACCGCCTCTCAAAGAAGCTCTTCGCCGACGCGTTGCGACTCCATGTGCCGCGGGTACTCTCTTGGCAGCGCCTCATTCTAATTGGCACTCTTCGTATGCACTGACTGTACACAGGAGTTGAGTCTTCTCGACAACAAGATTGTCGTTCGCTCCTTTCCCGAGAACGCGGTCGTTCTGCATCCCCAATCAAAGGTGCGTCGCGTCGTCAATTCTTAATGCTGGCACCACTTTCTTCTGAAGGCCTTAACCTTCAATTTCTGCACGCTCGCACCCCCGAACGTCGTCTTCAACGTGGACCGTTCTTTTGCGTTAGGGTGACGATGACGTGAACCTGATCTTGGTGCTAAGCGGCTTCCTGGCGCTCGTGCAGCGTTCCTCTGACGAATCCGAGGCTAACGGTGCAGCTGAAAACCCAGAGGAGAATTATGTGGGTCGCTTCTACAGACTTGCGATTGCAGAACAAACGACGACGACTGTTTTGTTTTCCGTCAGGTCTCCGTCGGATTCGTGGCCGCCGGCAGAGAATTGCTGGCCGGTTATTCCGTTCTCACGGGGGAACCGAACTTCTACGGCCTGAAGACGAAGGCGCCCAGTCGGCTCGCGTTCATGAGTCGGCGCAACTTCGACTCGTGAGTCGGCTTGCTTTGGACGCTTCGCGAGTACGCCATTGGACGGCACAGGCTGTCGGAGCGCCGGCCCGACGTGACGGTGGAGGTGGTGAGGTCGATCGTTCGCCGTCTCTCGCCCTTCGTCCGCTCCGTCGACTTCGGCCTCGACTGGGAGGCGCTCGAGTCGGGACAGATGCTGCATCGGTTCGCTTCTCTTCCGAGTCGTCCGTAGGCCGTGCGGTGCGCGTGACTACGCCTCGTGGCCGGGGACAGGCAGGGCGCGACGTCCGACTGCTTTCGGGTGCTGCTCACGGGACGGCTGCGCGCCGTGCGCGAGCAGGCCGCCGACCACCGGAAGCAGGCGCTAGAGGAGTACGGCCGAGGCGACACCGTCGGCATGGTCCGTTCCTCCGGCTGCGGTCGACTCCGCTGTCCACCAATTACCGTATTCCCTCCAATAGACCGGCGCTCTAGAGTCCAATACAAAAATTATTGACCGGCAGCGGATCAGTTAGAGGAAATACGGTAGCGACGCCCACCAGCGTTTATTTAGTACGAGCTCATGACGAAGAAGCCGCGAGAGGCGACGGTGATGGCCGTGCGGTACACGACGCTCGCTAGGGTGCCCGTTGGATTGCTCAACTTCGTCAAGTACAAATTTCCCCGGGTTGGTCGCCGCGTCAGCGAGTGTTGGTGCGATAGGAGCGTACCTTTCTTGCTTGCAGGTCGGCTTTCATCTTCTGAAGCTCGCCTTGACGTCAGATGGATTCAGCCGGCGGCGCGACGGCATGGGTGAGTCGAGGGCGTCGCGTTGGCGGCTCTACAACGGGCCTTCAATTAGCCGCGGCATCGGCCTTCGGTGGGACGTCGACGTCGGGCACGGACGTGGGCATCCTCTCGTCTCCGCTTCGCAATCTGCACACGGTCGCGATCGTACCCGCGGCGCCGGACGTGCCGCTGTCCGCCTTCTGTCGACGCCTCCTCCGCGCCGTCGCCTTGTACACGCCCACCGCCGTCTGCCTGTCCAGTTCGAAAGTGCGCGACACGCTCGGCGCCGACTCTCTCGAGAGGTGAGGCGGCGCTGGGGATGGGGGGGGGGGCGGGCGGTCTGATTGCCGTTGGGGAATGGCGAAGTGGTCCGTTGGTAGGCGCAACCACCCGCTGCTGATGCACTGGGTGAACGGACAGGAGGACAACACGCCGCTGGTTCTGTACGAGGCGGACGCGGACATGACGGAGTGGACGCGCCGCTGCCTCCGCCAGGCCGACCTCGTGCTCGTCGTCGCCGTGGGCGTCGACGCGCCCGCCGCCAGTCTGGGCGCCATGGAGCGCGAGCTCGAGACCGACCGCCGCGACCTGCGCACCACCAAGGAGCTCGTGCTGCTCTGGGCCCACGAACAGCGCCATCCCACCGGCACCGTCGAGTGGCTGCGCAGGCGAACCTGGTTCTCGGACCATCACCACGTCCGACTGCCCGCCGACATGCTGCTGAGGAGCGTCTCGGACGAGCGACGTCCTGTCGTCAAGGTTGAATCACGCGCTGTGCGCCGCCTTCTCGGTCCCACTCGCAACGCCGTCAGTCAGGCCGACGAGGACGACACGCCGCCGATCGATGTCCGTTCGGACTTCGCGCGGCTGGCTCGCATGCTGACCGGCAACCGCGTCGGTCTCGTGCTCAGCGGCGGTGGGGCTCGCGGCGCGGCGCACGTGGGTATTCTGGAGGCGCTGCAGAGCCACGGCCTGCCCGTCGACATCGTGGGCGGCGTCTCGGCCGGCTCCATGATCGGCGCCCTTTGCTGCGACGAGCGCGCGCAGCCGGAGCGCGTCTGCGCCAGAGCGCGCGCATGGTTCATGGTGAGTACGCGTCCCTAGCGGCGCCCACCGCCTGCGGCAGAGCGCCTTGGCCATTCAGGACATGGTGAAGGTGTGGCATCAGCTGTGGGACCTCACTTACTCCTACACGGCACTCTTCAGCGGTCCGTTTGCGCGACTGAATGCCCAGCGCCATTTTCCTTGGCCAGCAGTCGAGCAGCTGTGGCGATTGCAGGCAAGTCGTTCAACGCCTCCATGCGCCGGCTGTTCGACGATCGCGAGATCGAGGACCTTTGGATTCCGTACTTCACGATCACGACTGACATTACCGACCTCTGCATGCGCGTCCATCAGAGCGGTTGGTTTGCGCCTCGGAGCCTGTTCGCGGGCGGCCGCCCTACCGCTGGCCGTCGGCAGGTCCCGTCTGGGCGTACGTTCGCTCGAGTATGTCGCTGGCCGGCTACCTGCCTCCGCTCTGCGACCCCAGCGACGGACACCTGCTGCTCGACGGCGGCTACGTCAACAACCTGCCCGGTGCGCTCCGTTCGTGCGTGGGCGCTGGTGGCGGCGTGGAAGTGAGGTGAACGGTGGGCGCCGCAGCGGACATCATGCGCTCGTCGTTCGGCGCGCGCGTCGTGTTCGCCGTCGACGTGGGCGCGGCCGAGTCGAAGAACCTCGACAACTACGGCGACTCGCTGAGCGGCTTCTCGATCCTCTGGCGCCGCTGGTGGCCCTGGGCGCAGCCTCCGCGCGTGCCCAGCATGCAGGAGGTCCAGGACCGACTAGCCTACGTCTCCTGCGTACGCAGTCTCGAGCAGGTCAAGAAGGCCCCCTACTGCTACTACGTACGACCGCCCGTGCAGCGCTTCCGCACCATGGCCTTCGCCAAGTTCGACGACATCAAGGTGGCCCACTGCGTCGCCGCTCGGCGCGTCGCGCGCCCCGTCACGCCGGTCGACGGCGACCTCTCTCTCTCTCTCAGGCTGCGGGCGGCGAGTTCGGCGAGCGGCTACTAGACGACTGGATGGATCGCTATCCGCTCCTGCGAGCGCTGGCCGGCCGTGGCGTGGCCGCGGAACTGGGCAGCGGCGCCGCGACCGTCGACAGCTCGGCGGAGCTGCTGAAGGCGGTGCCGACGGCGCTGACGACGAGTCCGTCGGTGGCCGACCTCGTCTCGCAACTGCCGTCGGCCGCGCCTCCCGCACGGCGCAAGCTCTCGCCCGACGGCGTCGACGCGGCCCGCTTCGACGACCACTTCCGACAGATGCTGCTCGTCGAGGACGGCGGTGCGCTGCCCCTTCGGGAGGACCGCGTGACGCGACGCCGACGGCTTCCCTTGCCCTTTAGACGCGGCCGAAGTGTGGGACGACGAGGACGCGACGACGTCCTCCGAGGAAGAGTGCGACGACGACGACGACCATCTGCCGCTGGCCACCTGACGACTGCTAACTCTGCTGCAGCTCTGCGGCCCATACCCAATCACCGCCCGCCCACTCCGTCCGTCTGTGCGTAGCGCTTTAAGCGGTCCGTTCCTGTTGTAGTCGAGTAGGTACGACACCTCGTGTCGGGGACGACACTGAACGTGCTCACGACGTTGGCATTGGCCGCGGCGCGTCCTCCACCACGGTGCCCTTCCTCCCTCTCTTTCGTCGCTCTTCCCTTCGCGCGTTTTCGGTCTCGGTGAGGCGTCTGCCCATTCATTGTCTCTCAGATGTCTTCGAGCGTTCCATTCAGTGGCGGATCCAGAAATTTGTTTCGCAGACGGGAAGGATTTTGCAGAAAGGGTAATTGTTGTTGTTGTTGTTGAAATTTGGAAATGCTGGGCCATTTCGGCGATGTTTTTGGGCACCCATCCGGCCCATTATTGAAAATTTTTTGCTATTCTCGACCACCTACACGCATTTCCTATGCGGAAAAGTAGGTTCGCTAGGCACGTTTCTTCTCCCATGGCCCAGCCCTTCCCCCCCCCCCCCCTAGATTTTTGATTTTGGGAGGAGGAATTCCCCCTTTCCGCCCACCCTGAATCCGCCACTGGTTCCATTGTCTTGTCTCCGAAGTGTTCCCGTGGCGCTGGCATTACTTTGCTCGGTGCGATCAGAAGTCGTTTTGGCGTTTAAAAATCGGTGGAACGTGCTCGTTTGTTTCTCCATGTATCGTCTCAGAAGTCACTCTGGCATCCGGCATTGCACAGGTTACGGAGGTTCCTTTGCGACAAGAAGTTTGCGACGGAAAACATAACACGTATACTACACACCCTGGAAAAAAAACTGCGAATGCGAGCGAGCAGGTATCCCAATCGAGCCATTTCCACCAATAAAACGCCCAATCCTCATTCCTCGCCCGTCAATGTCCCACCATTCTAAACAAATTGTCTCACTAGGCGGCTAATTAGAGGGGTTACGGTGTATCGACTAATGTACCCGCCCACCTACCTATACCAACCCCAAATTTGCAACGAATCTGTCATCTTGTTGGGCTCAAAGGATTGCGCCGCAAGAGGACGGTCCCTTGTGCATGTCAATCTTCGTGCAGCACACGTGGCCTTTTCTCGCTTGGCGTTCTATCCGTTCGCAGCCGGACCGAATCGATCAGGAGCGCGCGCACGAGCTAAGGAGCGTGCGAGCGCGCATACCTTCCAACCAAGCCGCGCCAGCGGACGTAGAAAACCATGGGGCGTGCAAGGGCCATTCAGGCGACGGCTCTGCTGGATGTAAACGTGCAGGGGGGGGGGGTAAATGGAGCAGCTACAGTTTGCCATTACAGCTACTAAACGAGTGATACATATTAATCAGGTTATATCCCGCTGTTGGAGAATGAGCAGCACAAGTTTCACAACAACCCCCTACACCATACCACCTGTAACTGGGTTTTACCCACGCCCACTATTAACACCCCCAGAATTTTCCCCAAAGGTTTTTCACCGTCTTAAACGATAAAAACGTTAAATGTTGGTGTTTTTCATTGCTTTTCAGTGTTGTATGACAATAAAACAACCAAATATTAGACCCTATTTTGCTACCCCCCATCAAATCTTCCACACACTCCGGACTCGCTCTGACCTGGTTACAGGCATGCCCCAGACACCACCCTTAGCAAGGCGACTTTTTGCAAGTTAGGTACTGATCTACAGTGTAGTGTGTATCTACGCTACGCTGCGACTTAATTGGTGCGAAACCCGTTTCGTAATGCCATAAAGACGTGGTACACTCTTTTCAATCAACCAAAGAATCCAACCAAGGGAGTATCGAGTAGTACTCGCTCACCTAGCTTTAACACAAAAAAAAACTAACAACTCCGACACACCAACGGAACGTAGGGGGCGCCAAAATCAAGAAAAAAAAGCCAGATACGCGTCAAGTCCGGCAGACTAGCTAGCTAGAGTTTCGGCAGTTTCCAACTCATCGTGGTGCGGGGGGGGGGGAGTGGTACGGCTCAGCCGATGGAGCAGTCGACACGACTCAGTCCCACTTCTCGGCCCCGCCGCCGGCCGACGCGACGCCACCGAAACCGCCGCCGAACGCGCCTCCGCCCGACGCCGTCGAGCCGCCGCCCCAGTCGGTCTGAGAAAAGGAAAGGCCGCGATTGATCACCCACGCAACAGCCGCAGCCGCCAAGAAGAAAAGCGGCGCGTACAGTCGAGGAGGTAGCGCCGCCTCCGCCGAACATGGAGCGCGCTCCGCCGCCGTAGTCGCCGCCGCCTGCCTCCTCCTGCAGCCAGTCGGGCACGACCTGCTGCGCGTCCGACATCACCTTGACAAGCGAGGACGCGATCCGGCCTGCGTGGACGGGCGAGTCTGGCGCAGCCAACAAGCGCTCGCACAGGCGCGGACGGAGACGCACTGTCGACTTCGCGGTCGTAGAAGGAGGTGGCCCTGCCGGCGTTGCCGACGCGGCCCGTGCGGCCGATGCGGTGGACGTAGTCGTCGATCTTCTCGGGCAGGTCGAAGTTGATCACGTGGTCGACGCCGCGGATGTCGAGGCCGCGCGCCGCCACGGACGTCGCCACGAGGATGGGGCACTTGCAGAGCTTCGACCGCTCGTCGCCCTCGAAGTCGCGCAGCGCCTCCTCGCGCTGCTTCTGGTCGCGGTCCCTGCAGACGCAGACGCCGTGGTCCTCTTCCTTCTCTGCGCACCTCGCTCGCTCGCGGCCCTCCGTCCAGGCCGCCAGCCACGCACCCGTGCATCGAGGTCGAGGGCACGTCGAGCGTCGACAGGAGGCTGGCCACGAAGTCGGCGGTGCGCTTGCGCTCGACGAAGATAAGCACCTTCTTGCGGTAGCGGCCGTTCTCGACGCGGAAGAACTCCTCGCGGTCCCTGTCGAGGATCTCCAGCAGCTTGTCCTTCTTGCTGCGCGGCTCCACCTACGATCGACAACGGCACATGCGGAAAAGAGGCGAGGCGGCGCCAGCGACGGCTCGCCTACCTGGACGACCTCCTGGACAATGTCCATGTTGGCGCCTCCGACGATGCCGACGGCGATGAAGACGTGGTCGGGTCGGAGGAACTCGCGCGCCAGCTGCTGCACGTCCTCGGGAAAGGTCGCCTGCAACGACGCGTCCCTGCCTGCCTCACAGCCTCCCGCGCACGCACGCACGCACGGACGCACCGAGAACATGAGGGTCTGTCGCTCGTTGACGGCCGGCATCTCTCCGTCGCTGAGGATGCTGCGCACCTCGCTCTCGAAGCCCATGTCGAGCATGCGGTCCGCCTCGTCCAGCACCACGAAGCGGCACCGCTTCAGCGACAGCTGCAAGCGGGGGAGGCGCATCGGACCGCCTTCGTGGCCCAACGGATGGGCGCGGACGCACGGTGCCGTCGTTGATGAACGCCTTGAGTCGGCCGACGGTGCCGACGACGACGGACGCGCCCTTGGCCAGGCCGTCCATGTGGTGGCGCACCGACACGCCGCCGTACACAACGCGCACGCTGCACACCGTCTCTGCAACGACGCGCGCCGTCGCCGTCGCCGGGCAACAGCGCCGACGACAAGGCAGGTGCAAGGGAACGAACGCGCGGCGAACTTGCGGCCCTCCTCGTAGATCTGCTTGGCCAGTTCGCGCGTGGGCGCGAGAATGAGGGCTGCGGGCTCCTGACGGCCCTGCAGCTGCGTCGACATGTCCTGGCGCGTCAGGATCGACGTGAGGATGGGCAGCATGAAGGCCGCCTGCAGCGGTGCGGGGAGCGCGTCCAGAGTCAGTCAGGCGGCGCGCGCTCGGCCACGCGCACCGTCTTGCCGGAGCCGGTCTGCGCACAGCCCATGATGTCCTTGCCCTGCTGCAGCACCAGCGGGATGCAGTACTGCTGGATGGGCGTCGGTTTCTTGTAGATGGAGAGCACGTTCGCGCGCACCGTCGGCGTCAGCCCCATCTCCGCGAACGAGCTGCCACCACGCGCCATCTCAGCTCAGACTGAGACGGTGCACTGACTGACACCGACACGAGAACTCACTTCAGCTTGAACTGATGGAACTCCTTCGGCACTTGCACTTGGGCGTCAAAGAAGCGCTCGAAGTTCTCGCCTGCGACAGAGCACAATTAGACAGCAGCAGACGAAGAGGACACGAGAAGAGAGACCCTGCTCGATGTGCCTCATGATGAGTTCCTCGTCGTCCACGTCCTGAGGCACGTAGGTGACGGGGGCGGGCCGGTCGCCGCCCTCGCCGCCGGCGCGCTCCTGACGCGGGTTGGGACAGTCGCGGCTCATGTGGCCCTCCTCGCCGCAGTTGAAACAGCCACGTCGACCGCCGCCGCCGCCCGCGTCACCACCTGCGCCTAATGACACACACACAGGCCTACAGTAAGCACCACAATCTCACGGAGTGAATTCGTACCAGCGCCATCGACACCTCCGCCGCCAAAGCCGCCGCTGCCGCCACCTATAACTACACAGGATAAATCACACACCGTGCACACATCATCACACAGTGACACAGTTACGGGATAACAGGCGCGGATGACTCCCCCTCCCAAAAGACCCCGACGCGTCGAGACAGAGCGAGGCCGAGGAAGCAGCCGCAGCCGCACTCGACGCTGTAACAACATCACGAACGCAGAGGCAGATACCTCCAAAGGCAGACGAGGCGCCGAAGCCGCCGCCTCCGCCACCAGGTCGCTCCTTGCGAGGCTCGGTGCAGTCGCGCGACTGGTGGCCCTCCTGGCCGCAGTTGTAGCAGGCCCCTGAACGCCAGCTTCCATCAAGCAGTTCACTGAGTACACGCATTCGCAACCTCCGCCCTTGCGCGGCTCGGGGCACTCGCGGCTCATGTGGCCTTCCTGGCCGCAGTTGAAGCAGCCACGGCCGCCCCCGCCCCCGCCACCTCCGCCTCCGCCGCCGAATCCGCCGCTGCTGCTGCCGAATCCGCCGCTTCCGAAGCCGCCGCCACTGGCCGCGCCCGCGTCCCGGCCAGCGCCGAAGCCGGAAAAGCCGCCGACGCGACCGCCCTCATCGCCTGAACGACGCTCCGCGTACTCATCTACGTCGATCACTGTAGATAGCACTGACGCCGTCCTCCGAAGTCCGAGCCGCCACCGCCAGAACCGGGCTTCGCCGTGCTAAACACACTTTGGATAGAACAAAACAAAAAAAAACACAAAATAGCTGTATTCAAGACAAGACAAACCCTCTGCCAAATCCGCCTAGGCCGAAACTAGACATTTTCTTGTTTACCCCAAAAAACTTGCTATTACCGTAGAACTACGACGTGTTTCGCAAATAAAAACTTTTGTGAACAAAAACTTTACAAAGCAAAAACACCAAAAGCAAAAACTAAGAATGAATAAAGAGAACGAAAAGCAAGTGGAAAGCAAGTCAACGAATGCACTTCCACACCAAAATATATTTTCCGTAAATGAGAAAAAACATTTACACGAGCCATATTGGTTCGAAACAACGAATGAACCACAACCTATAACAATTTGTTCTCCAATATTTGCATATCTGAAACATAGCTCGCTTGTCTTTTATTTACATAACTTGACAACTATTCTGTGATTACTAAGATTTCACTGTGTAAATTATGTTACTTTGTCTATGACGAACTGCAAACAGATTATCAGTACTTTGTCCTCTGACATGACGACGAGTGAGTCATGCGCATGGAGACCTTAAATGCTGAAGAATAAATAAATAGGTACTTATGATGGTGCAGTGTATTTTGACTAAAAATTGACCACAATAAAGTACAGTTCTTCTTCCCAACCTCACCCTGCCCCCTCCCCTCTAAAAGAAACTGTTCTAACCCTCCCTTAATGCAAACTCGCCTATAAGTATGACCTGCAGTGGTACCCCTATACCCTATAAGTATGACCCCTATACCCTATAAGTTCGTTCCGTGTGGTTGAACATGCATGCTACTCCAGCCGTACAATAGGAGGCACATACTGTACCTGTAACTGGTACCCAACAGCTACCCCCCCCCCCCCCCTCCCCCCCGCACCAAATATTGGGCCGAACAGAAAGCCGTTGTACAAGGCATACATTGTTTGTATCGGTACGGTTCTTTGCAATGGATCGGTTGCATGTCTGGTCGAGGCCACAAGGTTACACACTGCAGGTACAGTGCGCTGCGGCTGATCATTGGCATGTCATTTGCGGTTATCTTTTCATGAGCAACTCGCTGACGGCCGCTATGCGATGCGCCACGTCCAATTGCTGGCGACAGCGAAGCCGAGAGCGGCGCCGCAGGCGGCGAGCGCGAGCAGCGCGACCGCCGACGCTGCCAGCAGCCATTTCTCAGTGCTCCTCAGCAGCGGCCCTGCACGTCGCGCGACGCTCCTACACCGCTCCACCCGCAAGTCGACGCGTTGTTACCACCTGTCGACTCGTCACCGCCTGATTCGTCCGCCTGCGAGGTCGACGACTGCGTTCTTTCGACCTCCACGGCGAGGCAGCCGTCTTCGTCGGCGATCGACGGCGATGGGCTCATTGTCCTGTCGACAGGTCGCAGTGGCACCGAATCGGCCGGCCCCGCTCCGCACTCGCGCTCCCTGTCCTCCTCGCCGACGGTCGCATCTTCGGGCAGGATTTGTTCAAGATCGACTTGTTCACTGCGAAACAGCGTTATCGGCAAATAGCCGTCGATTTGCAAGGCCATTTTGGCAGCGCTTGGCCGCGTGGCGGCGCGCGCCTTCGGCTTTTCGAAGTCAAGCGTTCCCAAGGAGCCATCAATTCTTTCTTCTCCACTCGGTTCCGCTTCCGACTCCGACTGCGTTGGTGACGAGTAGACTGAATCTAGCTGGCCTTTTGATTTTGGCTCGTTTTAGTGGTGCGACGACACGCACCTGGCAGATTGGCCTTGACAGCGTGCCAGCGCACGAGTGGCGATACCACACGCGGGGTGTGCACCGCCGGCGTCGGAACGCGTCCCGCCTTGTTGTTTACGTCCACCTCCATTTTAGTAGTCAATTCTTGACTTATACCGTTGTTCTAGTTAGTTACTAATCAGTTATCAACTCCTAGTTACATTCAACACTAATGCTAACTGCAATCCGCTCGGAAGAAGCTTTTTTTGACAGTCAGTGCAATGCAATCAATCTTCGTTTCGGATACATTACTCCATTTTCCCTATGGTTACAGTAGTCGGTTTGCGGCAGTTGCCTGCTTTTGAAAAGGCAACGGTACCTACCGTATCGGTCCCTACAGGACGAACGTGGCGAGGCTCGTACGTGTGCGCAGGTATACGCGCTACAACCTGTGTACCCGTCTCTGCCTGATTCGTCTGCCTGTGGAGTGGACGACTCACGACTGCGTTCTTTCGACCTCTGCGAGGCACTCGTCGTCGTCGTCGCCGCTAGACGGCCTCTCGGCGCGGCGCGACAACGCTCGACAAGGAGTGGCTCATCGGCCTGTCGACACAGGCCGCGGTGGAACCGAAACGGCCCGCTCGCCTTTGCCAATACGCTGACGGAGACGGGCGGAGAGGACCGCCGACGACGACAAGGACAACAACGGAGAAGACGACCACTAGCAGCGCTGCCGAAGCGGAGGGCGTCGACAGCGCCATGGAGCGAGGCGCGCCGCCGTCGAAGACGTCGTCGACGAGGCCGTCTGCGGCGAAAGCGCACGACGCGCACAAGACTTCGGAGTGATTGAGATAGAATCTGCTACTTTCGCTGGAACTGGCGTTACATTTGTCGACTAGGAGTTGAACATCGTCCGTTTTATTCGTGAGGCCATCGTTGAAGGACGACTGTTGAATATTGTGGGTGTACCATTCACTACATGTAGAATTACAGCATGCACAATGTACAAAACAACAGGCCCTTCGGCTTGCACATTCTTTGATTCCTTGAACTAGCTGGGTTGCTTCACGAGCGTATCTTCTCATCATGAGTTTAGTTCATGCCGTAGAAGAGACGGGATTTCAACGCGCACGTCTACCGAGAACAATGACCGAGTAAACCACAATGCAAAAGCTCTGTTCTGATAAGCGAGTTACAGATTAAGATAATTTGACACGTGGACGTATGTAAAAATCGCTGCTCAACTACAATCTACTGTAGACTGCCCACCTACATGGAGCAACGCTCTGAACAGCTGTTGTCGGCGGATCTCGGTTACGTATGTATTCTCGAACTATGAAACGTTACACAGCTTGCACAAACTACACAGTTCCATATTGTAACAGCCTTCGCGCTACGTCCATGTGAATGATTCAGTTCTTCTCCACGAACCCCAGCGACTGTCCCATTTTGACGACGTCGCCGGCTCTCGCGGTGGAATGGAAGTGGTGCGGCACTTCGACGATCAGCACAATCGTGGAGCCCAACCGAAACTCGCCCACTTTCTCGCCTTTGCTGTAGGACACTTGGAAGTCGCTCTTGTCGCGCATCTCACCAGACGTCTGTTTCGGCGAATTCGTGTACAACTGAGGATCCTGCAGAAACGCGCTCCTGCACTCATGGTCAGCTCAGGCGCATTGCGTAGCTCGGCGGCACCTTTCCAATTCGGATATTGCCAACGTTGGTGGCCGCGACGGCAGTCAACGCGATGAATTTGTCCCGCTCCCAACGTCCAAACAACACGACTCGTTCGTTGACGCAGAACAGTTTTGGAATGGCTTTCTGGAACTTCTCGCGAACGCTCAGCATCGCACCTGAACGCAGGGAGGTGCATGCATACCGTGTGTCAGATACCATATATTGCCACACGAGGGCATGCAGGTGGTCCCTGGAACCTGCTATGTGCCTCCGGCAGTGCGTCTCGAAGGCGGCGGGCGCGTGGAAGCCGTGGTAGTCGCCGGGCGCCAAGTAGATCACGAAGTACTTGAGCTTCACCGCCGCCTTGCCATCGGCCGAGAATCTGCCCAGAGAGAAGTGGTCGTCGTCGTGGCCGCTCGAGCAGCTCGCTCCGTCGCGTTCGCCGTTGAGCAGCTCCGCAACCGAGTAGCTCGAGCCCTTGACCTGCTCGATCTGACCGCTGTCAAGAGACACGTCGCCCGTACGCGCCAAGACGCCGTCGCATGGAGAGACCTGACGCGCAGTGCACAGTGGACACGTTCTAGCGAGCGAGCACGGGCGCGCGCTGTGTCAACGCACGAGACAGCAGGCGCTGAGGGGGCGTGCCTCTCGCTTGAGGCTCCTGCCGAAGAACGCGGCCAAACTCTCGTAATGGCGAAGATCCCCGTCGACGCACTCGTCGAGATTGCAGTCGAACGCGAACGCGTACGCCCCAATCAACGGCTTCCTAAGAGCCACGGGCAGTCTCATCTCGAACAGCTTGCCCACAAGTCGCGAAGACGCTCTATAGGACAAGGAGCGGCTCAGACGCACCTAAATGGTTGGACTTACCGACCCACTATAATAGACATTCAAAAATAATTGCTCAAAGCATACCTGTAGGTGTAACTGGGGGGGAGGGTCCCCCAGCCGGAGGTCAACCAACCCAACCGCCCCCAGATTTTCTCACGTTCTTCAACCTCCACAAAATAACGAATTTGCCTTTGTGCGTCCTTATTAGCGTAATTTGACCAACCACCAAAATATCGCTCTCATTCACGTGCCATTTTGGTGCAATTTTCCATTCCCCTCCGTATCTTTTGGGCCGGGGAGCACACACGCGACGGGGAGGGCGGGCCGGGGAGGCCTGACAGCCGGTTATAAAGTACGGTTCAAACGTCCGTCGTCTGCGTGCGACGGCGTAGAAGCTGTTACAAATGCTGTTGGACGACGTGAATTCCTTTGTTGCGCACGCACTCGCCAGTCGGGCCAATGGGGCGGAAGGCCCAAGTCCCGCCTGTGTCTCTCGCGCGACTTCCAGAACTGCTGCCAGCCGATGACGGAGGCGGCGCCGAGCAGCGTCACCTTCGAGACCGACTTGAAGTCCTTGACGAACATTCCACACACCGCGACGCCACGCGCCTAACCTCCCTCCAACACGCAGCAGAAGTTTGCACGTGCACACATTCGTGTACCATAGCGCTAGCGTTGTGGTACCCAATTCAGCACAGACGATTCAAGACTGCACAGCTCTATTTACAAAGAAAAAAAAACAGTGCGGAGATCGGTAAACTAGTTCGTTCATTCGTTCTCCTTTGTCGTAACGTTGAGCTGCTCCATTTCATACGCGAAACGCTTGTGCCTCTCGGCGACCGCGCGCAGTTTCTCGGTCCACTGTCGCTCCTGCTCGAGCAGCTAGAGACAACTCCTTGTGGTGAGCTGAGACTCCCTTTGTAGTACATGGTATCCAAATAAAGGCGGACAGAACCTCGTCCCTCCGTCGTTGGAGCGCCAGCAGTTCGTCGGCGTCGATGGACTTGGACATGAGTTGGGCGGCGTCGATCTCGCCCACCAGGTAGCGGACGTAGCCCTCCGCCGCGACGTCCGCGTCCCCCTCTCCCGCGTCCACGAGTCGTCGACGCGCTGCCGTCAGAAAGTTGAGACAGCGAGACAGTCGTTCCCTGAACGAACTGGCAGGACGCCCTCTCCACTCCGCGGCCGGGCGCGAGCCACACAACAGCACCGAGTCTTCTTCCAGGCGACGGAGAGGTCGGCGCGCTGCTGTCGCAACTGATTCGGTTGACGGAAGATCTGTGGGCAGGCAGGCGAGGAGAGTCGCGTTTGCACTGACAAATGACGTACAGACCGAGACCGAGAAGGCCTCACTCACCTCGTAGGACTCCTTGAGCATGACCGTGAAGAGGTAGAGCGCCTCGGCCAGCTTCTCCTTGGCCTTCTGACAGAGACGGACGGGCGACAGCTGGAAGAGCTCCTTCAGGTCCCTCTCCTCCAGCAACTCACTCCCGGCCATGGTCCCGCTTGGCGTCGCCCACGCCGCCCCACTGCCGCCCTCAGAGGCAGCGACGCCCATTTTGCCGGCGGACTGACGCTGCAGCATTGACACGAGGTTCTAAGAGGAGAGTAACGCACCGCAAACATCGCTCAACAGTAGCTTCTACAATGCGCGTTAAACGAAGTTTTGTAGAAGGACATGGTAGACATTTTAGAGGGGTCGTTACTCTCCCTGATGCGTAGCGTCGGTAAGTTGATTGCTCATTTTATACGACACTGGCGTCAGCTCTAAATGCACAACAGTTCTTGCTTTTTTTGTTCTGTTCAAGGGTGACTGACTTGTGACGACTCTACAATATAGGGTAAACGGGTCGGTGACGGTCGCATCAGGCACAAATGCATTTATTCTCCCGTTAGAACATACAGCTGCTGTAAGTGAGAGCGCCAACAGACGAATACGTTATAAGTGACGATCGAGTCAACTTGACGCATATCTCTATACGCTAGCCTTCTAGGGCTGGCACTTCTGTATAGTTTCTGGTCCAATCCAAGTCCGCTTCAACCACGGCACGTGGGAAAAGTGACGCCGCCACAGTAGAACATGCCGAGCAGCATAAACAGTGCCTGCAAGTCGAACGTTTAAATTCAACAATCAAAAACACAAAAACATGCGCACGATGAGAGAGACGATAATTATGGCGGTGATTTTCGCGTTCTTGAGGCACATGGCTCTTGTCAGGTTCCGACTGCGCGTCCGGAAAGAGACTGCCTAAAAAGGCGAGCGAGCCTAACTCAGCCTAAGGCTCAACCGAGTCCTGCCAGGGTCCCAGCGAGCGACTCACGCCAGCCTCCAGGTTCTGACTCCTGTCGATGAGCAAGTCCAGCTTCTCGCCGCGGGCCGTGAGGGCGTCGATGCTCTTGACCATGACGTTCTTCAGGTCGTCCACGTCCGCCTGCATCGCCGCCACCCGCGCCCGCGCCGCCGGCCCCACGCGCGTCGTCGGCGGCGTCTGCGCCGCTGACTGCGACTGCTGCGACTGCGCCGAGAGCGTTGGCGACCGTCGGGCGGTCGCGTCGCGCGACGTCCAGTCGGTGCGCTGCGCGTGGAAATCTCAATCAAAAGTTGGAAAAAAAGAAACATGGCACGCACGACGAGCGCGGAGAGTATGGACGCGAAGTCGCTGTTCATGGCGTAGGGCAGCGCGTTGAGCGCGCGTCGGCCGTATGTGCGCTGGAAGGCGCGTCGCACCTCGTCCAGGAAAAGGAACGCAGCCGCACGGTCGTACTCCTATGGGCACAGAGAAGCGGCTTAGGCCCTCGGTTAGGTCGAACTTAGGTCGTGACCGCCACCTGGTCCGTGATGCACATGTAGACGATCTGCGCGTCGCACACGTAGTGGAGCAGGAAGCTGCCGTGCGAGTAGGTCAGCCGATTGTTCTCCGGTCCGATCTTCGGCAATACCTACACAGATTCCGAGAATTTTGAAAACATTTCTGCGTAAAACGGTATAAAACAGTCATCGAGCAACGAACCTGTTCGGTGACCTCAAGGAAGTTGCCCGCACACACGGCGTACTTGGCCAGTACCACGCTGCCACGGGCGATCACGCAGAATAATATTGCCATTTTGAGTGTACAAAGAGCCCAGCGTCGCCAGTAGTACACTGCGACGCGCTGTGACACGGCCAACGCGTTATCTGCCACCAAAGCGCGTGTCGTCGTGTGCCGACGCTGAAACACACGCTCCGCGGTGTGTAAGGCGTGAAAACCCGTTGCACATACAGTAGGCAACGTAATAGGCTCCAGAACATAAACCGGCCGTCTGTCATTCGCTTTGTCATGGTGGCACGACGAAATCGATTATTGAAACTGCTACGGTGCATGTCTGATCGCACGAGCATGCAGAAGCACGTTGGTTCATAGGACTTTCTACCCCTGGCCTATGTACGCGTTTAATCGCCTCTTGCAATCTACGCAGCACACATCCCAAGCGCGCGTATGAATGGAGGCAGCGTGCTTGCCTTGCGTAGACCGCTGTAAAAGGAACAAGGTTGGATGAACGGTGGCTAACTGTATAGTAACTGGTACGTATCTGTATATCTATCTGAGCACTTTGTAGCTGTCCGGTGTCCTGAATTGAACTGGCTAGTTACAATGGAATTTTCGACGGCGGCGCAGGCGCGACGCTGATACGCAGCAGTTGTCTGTGCTCCTCCACTTTCGGGAATTGTCTCTTTTCGGCCTTATTGAGAGAGGTCCGTAGACTGAGGGCGGCCCTGCCTCTTCAGCGCCTCGCAGCGGCTTCTGCGCATATGGTCCGCCGCCTGCGGCGGCGCCATTAACCCGTCGCGGACGTTCTTGGTCGCCGACCGGTGCAGCTGCAGTTCGCACTGTGGCCGTCGAACGGTCGAAGGGTGACGACGACATCCAGCAGCGTCGTTTTCGGGGTGGGCGAGAGAGATCGCCTTTCGAGTGCCACCAGCAGCGCCAACGGCGCTGTTTCCAGACTCGCAGACTCGTTGCGTACTGTGTCAAATAACCACTAGCTAGCAACAAAGCCAGCTAGCTAGGCGTCGGTATTTTCCAGTAGCAAACTCCAATAGAAGCTCTCTCCCTTTACTCGGGCGACTCTCACACTCGCTCGCTTCGGCCGCGGAGTACACCGACGTAACGACAGAACGGGCGGGCGCTTTCGACGACTTTTTTTCCAAAATTCCAAACTTATTCGTGTAAATTTTACACCGCGCCGCGTACACGCGCGACTCGACCACCGTTCGCGGACGCGCACGCACGCACGCACTCTCTCAGCGGTGCCTATCATGTATTCGTGTCTCAAAGAAGAAGAAAAACACGAAGAAACAGACACCTCTCTCTCCCCCCTCTCTGGACTTTCCTCTAAAAAATGTCACTCTTTGAGCAGACGCAGAACCTTACCGACAGGAGAAACGAAAAAACTAGAGTGACGCGCCCGACGCGCGCTAATCTTTTTTGTAGATTGAATTTTCTCGCGCCCGCATTTAACAACGTGTGGTGGGGACGGATGGACGGGTGGGGGGTGAACAGCAAAAGAGAGGAGAGGACGACCACGCGCGCACGCGCGCGCAATTACACGCACCATGCACGCACGCACGAACGCACGCGGAAGGAAGAGAGAGAGACGCCTGCGACGCTCGCGGCAAACATTTTCGGGCTCACTCTGGGGTTCCATACGCTTCTGGGGATTTCCGGGACTTTTTTTTTGCGTTTACAGAAATTTCCTTTCGTTATACAGCCTGCTTAGGTCTTTCTTGTTCTGTCTTTTGAGGCGTTGTTTCATCGCTTTCCTGCCGCCTGCGGTGGCGCGGGTCGTTCCTCCTCCAAAGCCAATTCCTGCTTGGCCGCCTCTGCCGGCTGAAAGCAAACCACTCTCTCCCTCTCTCTCTGCTTGTTGCAGGCAATAGGTCGCCCAGACGACACGAAGGAAGGAAACAATAGAGACGTACGTCGACGACTTGGAAGTCGTCCAGACGCTTGTACATCTTGAGGCGTTCCCTGAGGAAGGGCTCAACCTCCAGGAGCCGCGAGTTCTTGTAGTACTTGAGGAAGGCCCAGAATTTCTCCATGCCGTACAGCTCCCCGCACTCCACGTCCCGAATTGTCTCCTGCCAACGCCATTCGCGTTCGCCGTAACCAAACCAAGACACCCCCCCCCCCTACACACACGGTGGGTAACTAATTAATGCGTGCACCCATTTTACTGAAAGCGTGCACCCCGATTACTGAATGAGTGCACCCCGATTTATGAACGCGTGCACCCCGATTTATTAATGAGTGCACCCTTCAGATTTATGAATGGGTGCACCCAAAATTTATGAATGCGTGCACCCAGGTTTGTTTTGCACTCTATATAATCGTGTATTTATGTTACGCACGCATCACGCAGGCACTGAGGATTCAAGAGTCGCGGGCGCCGCTGATGGCGTCGACGTAGTCGGCGAATAGGTCAAAGCCACGCAGCGGTCGTGAACGAGGCGCCGTTCGGCGCCATGTGCAGCTCCTGGATGTCGGAAGCCCACTCTGCCCGAGGGCAGGCAGAGGCCCTTGAAGAAGTGGTAGTTGGTACTCAACACACGCTGAGCTGTGTTGGTAGAGAGCAGCAAGCATCCCAGAGAACGAGTCCGTCGTCCACTGTCAAACGACAGCCAGCAGACCGTTCAGGACGACACCATCATGATGCCCAGATCTGTGCCCCATCGCGATGGCAGTGAAGCGCTTCTGCGAGTCCAAGGTTTCCAGGACGACAGCAGAGTTCCTCTGCTTCGACGCTTTGTACGTAGCGTCGACAGCGAGAAAGCCTGTCGACGCGAGATGGAGGAGAAGACGCGCTCGGGGAGCAGAACGAAAGGCCGCTGTGGAGAGGCGTCGAAGGCGATAACGAACATCGTTGATCAGCAGTACTCTAGCGGAGCACCACTCAAAGAGCTCTGCTTTGACGGCGTCGACGCCGTCAGTAGACGAGTCCACGAGGCACTGGATGAACGCCCATGATGCTGACATGGGGCAATCAAAGTCGGAAGAGCAAGATGAATGCTGGACGGCGACAAAAGAGATGGGATGGACCGAAGGAACGCAGGTATTTAAACAAATTGAAACAAAAAAGGAAGGCCCACTGCGATTCCAGCATTGCCATAGCATAGATGATTTGAATGATAAGATTGGTGGTCAGTAGTCGCGTTTGACTGCGCCACTGCGTTTGACGATAGGCTGCGACCCAATGCAACAGCCAGATCACATTCTAACCAAGTAGAGCACCATCCCATGCAATGTCGACTTTGTGCACGCATGTGCAATGTGCAATGTGCACGCATTCAATGTGCAATGTGCACGCATTCATAAATTTTGGGTGCACCCATTCATAAATCTGAAGGGTGCACTCATTAATAAATCGGGGTGCACGCGTTCATAAATCGGGGTGCACTCATTCAGTAATCGGGGTGCACGCATTCAGTAAAACGGGTGCACGCATTAATAATATTCCCACACGGTGAACCCACCTGCATAAAGTCTCTATAGATCTCTGGGCGGAATCGCCTCTCCAAGCCGTACGAGTAGAACCGGAACAGGCACTCGAGACCGTATCTGCAATGCAAGCCGCTGTGTTCACTTCGTGCTCTCAAAGAGAATGGGCACGCGTGATCACTCATACGTAATACATACTCACGACGTCACACGCAATTTCGCGCACAAATCGATTGGGCAGTTTTGCATACATTCCAAAAAAAAATTGTCTTCGAAATCATGCGGTATGGATTGAAGAAATGCTGTCTCCCGAATGGCGGAATACGGTATGATACAAGAGAGCAATACGACACAAGAGACAGTAGTATAGCAAAATGTTTCTTAGATACAATTTCTACAATACACAAATTCCGGTATATTTTCGAAAACATATCTTTTGTGTTTATCTTTTGTACCAGGAAGTGAGAGAGTGCGTAGTAGGAGGAATTGGCGTACCGGAATCCGGCGTCTCCGTCCTCGACGGCGAGCCTGTGGAACTCGTCGTACATTTTCCTATTGAAGTTGTCGCGCAGGAAAAAGGACCAGAACCGGTAGAGCGTGTTCATCTCGGGCGTGCCGAAGCCGCAGTGCTGGCGCTGCTTCAGGCAGGACACGCGCCAAGACGTGTACACCTACAGCACAACGCGCTACCACTCCACAGCCGTTCTGGCAGCTACTGAGGAGGGAGGGAGGGAGGGAGAGGGAGGGAGGGAGGGAGGGAGGGAGGGAGGGAGGGAGGGAGGGAGGGAGGGAGGGAGGGAGGGAGGGAGGGAGGGAGGGAGGGAGGGAGGGAGGGAGGGAGGGAGGGAGGGAGGGAGGGAGGGAGGGAGGGAGGGAGGGAGGGAGGGAGGGAGGGAGAGGGAGCAAGGCCAAGCCACCTGAGGAACGAAGCCGTTCTCCTGTAGCAAGGCGGTCGACGGGTGACTGGGATGCTGCGGCAGCGTCGGCACGTTACTGGCCGAGCTGCAAGAAACTAGTGTGTAGGGCCAGACAACTCGAAATTCGCGCGAAAAGTGCCGAACCCGGTAGTGGCGGTGCTGGTGGTCCTGGAGCGCGGCGCCTGATACTCCACGCGGTCCATGACCCAGCCGACGGGCACCTCGACGGGCGGCTGGGCGCTGTGGCGCGTCTTCTGCTTGCGCGGCGAGGAGGGGTCGACCGGGCGGCGACTGGGCGGCTTCACGGGGTAGAAGTGCGAGCCAGACGCGCCGTCCGCAGCCGCCGCCGCCGCAGCCGAGAGCGCGGCGGGCACGGCTGCCGTGGAAGAGGGCAGCGAGTGGGCGAGCGGCGCCTCGGCCGACGCCTGGCTCTCGGAGTTGGAGGAGCGCTCGCGGCGCTCCACCGCCTTCTTCGCCCAAATCGTCTTCGCAGGCGACGCGCCGCCCGACGAGCGCACCGTCGACGCCGCAGCCGTCGTCGTCGGCTGCTGCGCGCCCGCGGCCGCCACTTCGACGGCGGGCGGGGCCGGGGGTGCGCCGCTGCCCGACACCTTGCGTCCTCCGAGGCCGCCCTTCAGCTCGCGAAACTGCTCCGCTGACACTGTGCAGACCTGAGAAGCGCCATTGGAATGCCGTTATTCACTCCAGTGCTTGCATGAGGTGTAGCTGAGCCAAGGACCTTCTGCTCGTTGCTGGTGGGGTCATGGAGTGGGGGCGCGTCGCCGGCGGCCCAGAGGTCGAGTTCGTAGCGCCTGAGATCTTCGTCGATGTCCTTGGCTGCCCAGTGGGCGGAGGAGCGGCCCCGGCTCGCGTGCGCAGCGCCGTGGCCGCCGAATTGTCGCTTGCCGATGATGGCCGGAGTCGCGCCGGCCGCCGGCTGAGGTGTCACGATGATGAGGCGATTGATTTGACTGTCGGCCAGCTCGTCCAGATGCGAAGACGAGCCCTCCCTAAAACAAGTGCGCAGCTCACCTTGCGCCTCAAATTCTCTTTTTCAAACCACAAACTTTTTTGGCGTGCGCTGCTTCTCCGCGGCCAGGTCCTCGTCGAACTGAAACTCGAGCCGATCCTCTTCGGCTTTCTGCTTTTTCTAGAAGCTCCGCTCGTTGAACAAGCGCCAGGGCATGGCCGTCTGGGTTGGGCGCGCACCTTGAGCTTGCTCTGCTTCTTGGCACGCTTGCTCTTGACCTGCATCCACTGGGAGGGGTCGTCGTCCTCGTCGTCGGCCGCGTCCGCCTTCGCCGCCGCCTTGGGCTGCTGCACAGGGGACGACTTGCTGCCGACGCCGACGAGAGACGGCATCGACGAGCTGATACCGACGACGCCCGTCACGGACAACGTTTCCGACTGCGTCTGCAATCGAGCCGCTGCCGTCTGCATGCACTCCGAGTCGAGAAAGAGCGTCTGCCGACCGGGATGGGCCTCGGTTCCGTCGCCTTCTTCGTTCTCGGGCCGGGATCGGCGGCCGCCGGCGACGCTTTCAAGATGTGTCGCCGACCCGCGGACGAGGGCGCTTCGTCTGCCGCGGTGGTCGACGAGGACGGCGTGGGGCCGGTCGACGACGTCATGGGCAGAGGCCAGCGCATCGGATTGTGTCGGCAGCGGACCTGGGAGGACAGACCAAGGCGTAAGGTGCCGTTCGGGTGTCCGTTGTCCGCACACCTTCTCATCCCTGGCCAGCTCGACGCGGTCGCTGTCGCGCATCGCCTCTCGAATGAGACGCACGTCCGAGGTGAGCGTGCGCACGCGCGTGAAACCGGCCACGAGACTCAGCGGCACGAAGCCCTGCTCGTCCATCTTGCGTCGCAGATAAAAGTCCTTGTCCAGGTTCTCGTCCGAGAAGTAGTACTCGCTGAACACGGCAAGAGTGCCCACTCTCTGAAGACAGGAAAATCGTCAGTCTTCCTCACATCTGGTGCCGAATGTACTCCTTCATCTTGTCGTCGCTGACGAGCGTGGGCACGAAGGGACCGGCGAGGACGCCTTTGGGCGTCGTCGGCGGCAGCGCGACGGCCTGAGGCGCGGCGGCGACGACCGCTGCCGGCGCGGTGACGGCGATCGGCAGGACCGGCTGGGAGTTGCGCGGACTGAGGATGGGCGCGGCGGGACTGAGCTGCGCACTGGCCATGGACTCGGGCCGCGAGAGCTCGCTGGTCGCGCTCTCCTGTGCCGCGGCCTGCGCCGCGGGCGAGGGCGCGCTCGCGAGCGCCGGCGCAGCGGTGGGGGGACTGAGCACGGAGCCGTTGGCCAGCAGCGCGGCGGCCGCAGGGCCCGTCGTGGCGGGGGCCGGCTGGAGCGGGGGGACGGGCACGGCTGCGGCGGGCAGCGCGACGAAGGGCCCACCGGCGGCGGCTGCGACGGGCGAGACGAGCGCCGCGGCACCCGTCAGCAGCGCGCCGTATGGGTGCTGCGCCGCGGCGGCGCCGACGCCGACGCCGACGCCGGTGAAGAGGCGCGGGTCGAAGGGCGGCGCGGCCGTCATCGCGTGGTACTGCGCGTAGAGCTGGTCGTAGAGCTGCATGTAGTCGAAGTTGTCGTCAAAGTGGTTGGTCGCGGTCGTCGTGCTGTTGTTGTTGGCGTCCTCCTCGCGTCGGTGCTGATGGTGGTGAGGGCCGCCGCCCGTCTGCTTCCGACCGGAGCCCTGCTGCTGCGAGCGGCCGCCGCCGCCGCCGCCGCCGCCGCCCTGCTGCTCCTGCGCCGAGTGATGGCCGTTATGGGAGCGCCAGTCGCGCTTCTGCAACAGACGCGAGTCGACACTCCCACTACGGTAAGGGCTCAAGGACCTGGAAGGGCGCCCGTCCGTCGGCGGGCATGTTGAGGATCTTCTGGAGCGGCAGTTTGGCGGGCGGCGGGAAGGAGGGGCCGGCGCCGCCCTGGGGCAGCTGCTGGTCCTTGTGCCAGTAGTCGGCGCCGAAGCGGTTCGCTCGGCTCTCGAACTTGTTGAGCTGCGACTGCGCGCCCTGCTGGGCCATGCCCACCAGCGTCTGCTGCTGCTGCTGCTGCTGCTGCGTGACCGGCGGGGGCTGCGTCGTCTGCATCAGTGGCTGCTGCTGTTGGGGCTGCGCTTGCAGCACATGCGTCGGCTGCTGAACAGACGGCGACTGGAGGACGTGATGCGGCTGCTGTTGCTGCTGCACCAGCGGCGCGTAGTTCGCCGTCGACTGGTGGCCGTGACTGGGCGGCCTCTTGCCGCCCGAAGGTCCGCGGCCCCCTCCGCCGTGCGCGAGCGACTGAGGCGGCGGCGGCGGCGGCGGTCCCGGCAGCACGGCCGGTGGGGCGGCCATGACGGGCGGGGGCGCGGCGGCGAGCGCCTGCGGCGGGTGCTGCTGCTGCTGCTGCTCCCTGGGAAAGGGTCGGTGCTGCTGGAAGTCCATGGCGCGCTGCCGCTCCTGCTGCATTTGGAAGGTGCGCTTGTTGAAGCCCTTCTTCTTCCAGCCTTGCGTGTTCCCAGACTGGTAGTAGTAGCCGTCCGTGGCGTCGTCGTACCAATAGAAGTCAGTCGGCTGCTGCTCGTAATACTGCTCGTCCACGGGCGCCGGCTGGCCGGCCGCCGGGGCGCCTGACGACGGCGCAGGCGCATGCGAGCGGGCGGGTGGCGGCCCGCCGGCCTGCGGCTGTTGGTGGTGCTCAGCAGCGGCCGTCGCTGCAGCGGCCGCCGCCGACCTATTCGACTGACGGCCGGACGAGGGCCCGCTCCGACCGGAATTGCCCGAGCGGCCACGACCACCGCTGCGGTGGCCCCCGCCGCCGCGTCCCTGATGCGGCTGGTGAGAGGAGGAGCCGTAGTCGACCTCGACGGCCACCGACTTCCACTTGGTATTCTTGCCGTTGGCTGAAGCGAAGCGCACGTGCAAGCAGACGAGAGCCAGAGCGAGCTCAGCAGGCCAACCTTTGCCTCGTCGTCCCTCGCCGTTCTGGACGGCGTTCTCCTTGTTCTCCTGCTGGCTGCCGTCCGCCTGGCTGCCGTCCTGCGGAGTCGACTCTTGCGACTCGCTCCCCGCGGCCGCTGACGGCTCGGTGCCGTTCTGCGGCCCCGTCTCCATCTTATTAGGGCCGCTGGGAGGCGCTGACGGAGGGGGCGCCGCTGCTTTATTCGTCGTCGTCGTCTACAACAAACAAAGCGGCGTCGTCTGTGGGGGGCGTCTAGGTCTATGCTGCTCAGTGTACAGTAGAGTACAGTACCACGCCGCGAAAAAACACACGCACGCACGCACGCACAGCTGCTGCCGCCGAGAGTGTCGTCTCTCGGCGGTGGCGGCGGCGGCGCTAATATCTCCGCTCGCTCGTCCCATTATAATCGCATCTCTCGGCAAGCAAACACACGCACACAGGGCGAATTGGCGAGCGAGGCGCGCGCGCGAGCGCGAAGCGTGTTGCATTGCCAGCAGTCTCGCCGCGGCGGGCGTGTAAACCGGAGTTGCGCGCCGGCCGTCGTCGTCGTCGGCGGCGGCGGCCCCAGCGGCCAACCCGTTTAATCGAGAGCGCGCAAAGCACGCAACAAGAGTCGAGCGCGCGAATCGCGCCCGCCAACAGACGACACCGACCACCACCGACCCTGTACGCGCACTCACAGAGCTGCGCGCCGTTCTAACGAGTACGACTACTCCACTCGGAGAATCTGTCGGCGCCGCTGCTGGTACATGGGCGGCAGACGAGACAGCAAGTGCTGTCGCGGTAATGTAGTACTCACCGCGACGGAGTTGGCAGCCGAGGCATGGACGGGGCCGACTGGGGCGGCCGGGGGCGGGGCGGTGCCGTTGGCCACGTCCAGACTCGGCCAGTCGGCGTCGTCCGCCGACCGCGGACTCGTCTGAACAGAGACAATGACCTCCTCGCCCGCTATTTACTACCGCATCATTCCCAGCATTCGCTCGCCAGCCACTCCCTCCTAAGCCAGCTGTCAATGCTAGTAAACAAGGCAAGAAGCGCTGGGCATTCTACAACCAATTAGCCCCCCCCCCCTGGTGTTCACGTCTCCGCATTCAAAGCCACGACCTCCAACATGCGAAAAAAAGGCCGAGAAAATTGCAAAACGCACCTTCACCGGACTCTTGGACATCTATATAGAGTTCCTCGTCGCGACGAGAAAGAATGCGAGACCCGTGTTGCTTCGTCCGTTCGTCAGCCCGTCTGTCTGTCGTGGATGGAGAGAGCCGTCAGGTAGTCGGTCCGTCAGCGGAAGAGAGAGCAGGCGGGCCGGAGCCAAGTAGAAAAGAGCGGCGTTGCTCTCGGTATACCTAAGCCGCGTGCGCGCGCTTGAGCACGCATCAGCATGTGCGCCTATCGCCGCGCTAGGATATTGGGTGCGCGGCGCGCAATCGACAGACGGAAGAGAGGTGGCTGTAAAGAGAGGCGCATACACACCGACAGTGGAGAGCGGGCAACAGACGACGGAGGGAACGAAATGAATGAAGCGCAAGACCGGCGGCGGCGCGCGGCTCCGCCCGTGGGGCCGATCGATGAATGAACGAAGGCGGCTGGTGCGGCAAGCGGAGCAACTATCGCAATTTCTACTTCTGCTCTAGCGCCGTCGTAGCGGCGCTTCGGCCGCCGCAATTGCTACACTCTCTTTGCAGGGCTATTGGTCCGCTCAGCGGCGGCGGCGGTATACTATCAGGTGGCCGCCCGGTGCGCGTACGGCCGCTGCACAGAGAGAGAGAGAGAGGGCTAGCGCGCGCGCGCTCGACGAAAGGGAACGGCCGACGGCTGGGGGGAGATACTAGACGGGGCACACGGGCCGCGTTAGCCGCCAGTCCGCGTCGACAGAGCGGCGACGCGCTATCACGGCGAGACGGACGCCGAGGCGCGGCGCACCGCCTGCCGATTCCACAAGACGACGACGGTCGAGCAATGCCGACGACGGAGGGCGCGGTAGCGCCAGCGAACGAACGAACGAACGAGCGCAGCGCAGCAGCAGCAGCCGTCCGTCGTCGCCGACGCTCGCCGCCACACGGACCGAACGAGCCTTGTTCGCCAACGGGCGAGCGACGACGACGGAAAGAGAGAGAGAGAACGAGAGCGCGTTGAGGCAACCGTGCGGGGCGCTGGCGGTGGGGGTGCGGCGAGAAAGGAAGGGAGGAGAGAGCGAGAGAGAGAGAGCCGCAGACTGAGAACAAGAAGCTCGACGGAGACGACGACGGCGAAGGGCCGCCACAGCGGGCAGGCACTCACTCAGTTGTCGCCGGCGACGTTGGGGCAGTTTTCCAAACGCCTGCCGCCGTCCACGACTGCGGCTGCGATGGCGACAAACTGGGGAAGAGAAGAGAGAAAAGGTGGAAGAAGCAACGAGGGAGCGAACGCGAGCGAATCCATCTCAACGCATACGCATCGCGCGCTCTAGAAAGCCCGTGAAGGACTGCACCACCAAGAAGAGCATTCCACGCACACGCGACCGCGCAGAAATGGAATGCCGAGGAAACACTGAAGAATACCAAAGAGTGACCGCGTAGACACTAGAGCAGTAGTCATTGTAAATCAGTCATTAAATAAAAGGAAATTATCGCACGGCTTGATGGTACAACAGCAGTAGGATGAGACGGGCCAGCTACCGATCTCTGGCGACAACGACCATGGGGACGGTGACGGCGCCGAGCGGAGTGGCGGTGGACGCGCAGCGCGACGCCTCGATTGGATCGTGGGAGTTCATCATGTGCGCGCTCGGCTACACCATTGGACTGGGCAACGTCTGGCGCTTCTCCTATCTGGCCTATTCGCATGGAGGAGGTTGACACTGCAGCTGCACAGCGCCATGTCCACTGATAAAAGGAACCATCCAAGTTTAGGAACCTTCTTGATACCGTACATAACCTGCATGTGTGTGATTGGGCTGCCGATGGTCTATATGGAAGTGGCACTTGGACAGTTCGCCAGCTCAGGCCCACAGCAAATCTTCCACAGCATTTCGCCAATATTTGAAGGTGAGTGTGGCACTGGCACATGCATGATGGCCGTGAAAAACCATTGAATCGGCAGTAGGGACAGCCAAATCAGAGGTCAGCAACTCTGGGCCCAGAACTTAACCAAACATTGTTTCAGGTCTGGGTTTGTGCATGGTGCTCGTGAGCCTAGTGATGTCGACTACTTATGCCGTCGTTTTGGGTTGGGCACTAGTCTACCTTGTGGAATCATTTCAAAATGAAATGCCATGGAGCACCTGTGACAACCCATGGAACACTCTGAGTACATATCTGCCCATGTTTTTAAGATATGATTATTTACATTCAACATGTTCAGATTGCACTTCAATTCGTGCCAACAAGGACTGTATAGAAGCCGATCCATCAAAACCCTACTATTACAACAGGAGCTGTGTTGAGAGACGACCATCATACCTGTATGAAAGGACATCTGCTGATGAATTCTTCAAGTGACTCTTGATCAAGACTTCAAACACAGTTACATACATCAATATTTGATTTATTTTAGAGGAATAATTCTGAGAGAAAGTGGCACATTTGAGGGATTTGAAATGTTTCAATGGGAACCAGCAGTTGCATTAGTAGCTGTGTGGATAATAGTCTTCCTCAGCCTTGCCGGTGGAATCAAAATTGCTGGCAGAATCATCTATGTTACTGTGACACTGCCATTGGTCCTGCTCATTGTATCCCTAACCAAGTCAATTCTAAGTGAAGGCTCTGGACTTGGAATCTACTTCTACATTCAGCCAAACTTCTCACATTTACTGGATGGAAACACTTGGGTTCAAGCTGCTCAACAAGTACTCTATTCTGTCAATCCTGGAGGTGGCACGCTTATTACATTAGCAAGCTACAACAACTTTAGACAAGACATTATAACAGGATCAGTTATCATATGTGCCATGTGAGTCTGATCTATTACCAATGACCAATGACTACAATTCATACATAGTTGCTTGCATTTAGGAATCTATTGGTGAGCACATTGATCAGCGGATTCATGGTGTTTGGCTTCCTGGGTCAAATGATGAAGCATAACGGGTTTACAAGTGCAAAACAATTCAACAAGATAGCAACTGGAGCTGACAACATGATCTTTATAGCGCTGCCAACTGTAGCCCAGTACACTGACACACCCAGGCTCTGGTCAGTGATGTGGTTCATACTTCTGTTTACAATTGGCATCGACAGTTTGGTATGGTATGATTAATTGGACATCCACATCATCAAAAAAAATTGAAAAATTTCAGTTTGGAACAACAGAGGTGATAGTGACTGCTGTACTTGATGCATTCCCAAATTTGCAGAGGACCAGACTAAAAAGGGTCACTGTTGTTGCTGGAATCTGCGCCAGTATCTGCACATTGGGGCTGGTTATGACATCAAAGGTACCATTTGACTTTACCTTGTCAATTGTGGTACAAAATGGCTACAATTCCAGGCTGGCAGACTGTACTTTGAGCTGGTTTCTACTCACTCATATCAAATTCCAGTGATCACAACAACACTGCTTGAAGTTATTGTGGTTGCCTATGTATATGGTATGGCAATCAGGGTTGCACAAAAACAGCTAATTTTAAAGTTGTACAATAAAACTAAAATTTCTTGCTTTTGCAAAAAAAAAGAAAGAAATAGCTTGACAGTCAAAATTCAAGTGGTGTAAAGATTGTTTGATTAGCACAAATTTATGTGCTTGTTACTTGTGCTTGCTAGTAGCAAAACTAACTGGTGTAGGTTGTTTGTAGCAAAACTAAAGTGGTGTAGGTTCTGCAACCAGTCAATAGCACCATGCAGCACCATAAATGGGAATGATAATTCTTTTTACTAAAAGTTTGTACTAAAAGTAAACCTCAAGTATGCTTAAATGGCTTATGGCCACTTAACTGCTAGTTTGACACTCTTGCTAGTTTGCTTTTGCTAGTATAGAATACTACAGGCTCAAGCTAAATAAAGTATTCAATTTGGTGCCAATGAGTTTTCCAACTTGCAATATCAACACAAAAAATAAAAAAAAATATTAAGGATGCATGCAATTTTTATGAAACCCTGATGGTTACACAGTCACTCATTCAGCAACCGGCATCATAATCTAATGCTGTTCAATGCAATGTTAGAAACATTTAGGCATAACTAGCTTTTGTGAGGACGTGAGCCTAATGGTAGGCTTTTCTCACAATCAACCATGGGCCTCAAAGCTGCTTGGTGAAACTGGATGGCTGTGGCGCCTATGCTGGCTTGTACTCACCCCTCT
This sequence comes from Paralinhomoeus sp. GSCO2_6, assembly GCA_030248085.1. Classification (NCBI taxonomy): domain Eukaryota; kingdom Metazoa; phylum Nematoda; class Chromadorea; order Monhysterida; family Linhomoeidae; genus Paralinhomoeus; species Paralinhomoeus sp. GSCO2_6. The sequence continues at coordinate 53,326 of JASAMY010000979.1, forward strand.
ACTGCTGCTGGTACAACAACAACCAACAAAGCAAGACATTTTGTCAGGGATCAGTATTTTTACAAAACATCGTTTTAGCTGGTACTCGTCTCTGGCGCAAGTGAAGGCACGCATCACGAAATGTTGACTGCCGTCGACCCCGAGACGCATCAGACATACACCATCGACTACGCATGGCCCCTGTGGACAAAGGCGCTGTTTTGGCTCGCCCGCACCTGGCCCCTGCTCGTCATGGCCGCTTTTGCTGCGCGCAGACTCTACTGGACGAACAAACGGCACGAGGTATGAGGTGCTGCATGGAAAATAGGACCCATGGTGGAGGGGGGGGGGGAGCTGTTAGCTTAGCCAGGTAATTTTTAAGTTGGATTTTTAATATTTTTAGTTAATTCGTTTTTGGGTAAAATATAGCTGCTGAAAAAATTATAGGCTGTTAAATGGTGCATAGGTCGTACAATTACCTCTTTTTCGTAGGTCTGCAACATAGCGCAGCACCGTACCATACCATACACGACCATTTAGAGGAAGTGGATGTGTCACGATTTGACTAAAACGGTGCAAAATACGCTTCTAGAGGTTTTAGGGAAAATACGTGTTTGACACTGATAGGCTAAAAATATTAAATTATGCAGGTATTTGGCACCAATGATTATGACGGATCCAAAGTCAATTAAAAAAATCAAAAAAATTTCCAGATCTGAGATATTCGGATCTTCACAGGCCACGCAAGGCAAGCCCTCTCCTAGCAAAAGTCCAAACTCTCCTGTCCTAGTGCTCGTATGGCGCTGCACCATGCCATAAAGGAAGGGTAGTGAACAAACGCTAGTCACGCATTGCTTGCAGTCGTGGCGTCGTCTGTTCGAGCCGACGGCGGCGTGGGCGCCGGCAGCGGAGAGGCACCGTCTGCGCGTGGCGCGAGCTCGAAAGCGAGCGCGCATGCGCCGCCAGAGGTACAACGAGGGCGTGGAGCTGGACGAGCTGCCCAAAGCCTCGTCCACCTCAGTCGACGACCTCAGCAGCGACGCGGAGAGCCCGGCGGAGGAGAAAGAAAACTAGCGCCAGAGAGAGAGAGAGAGAGAACCGACTGTAACGCACGCACAACCGAAACAGTTGATTCGATTTGATCCCCATCGCAGATTATCGCATTTGTAGATAACTCGATAGAGTTACAACGACAACCGAAGGGAAAAATCTTCCCATATGTACCATATGCACCATATGCACGGTGCCTTCGTTATTTCGGTGCGACATTTTCTCTCTTTCTCCCCTCCCCCTACCCCTAAACCGGGGGGGGGGGGTGGGCCCCCCCCTTTCCCCCCTTTCCCCCCCCCCCCCCCCCCCCCCCCCCCCCCTCCCTTTTTTTCTTTTCTTTTTTTTTTCTTCCTTCTTCTTTTCTTTTCTTCTCTTTCTCTTTGTGGGGGGGGGGGGGGGCACCCCCCCTCTCCCCCCCCCCCCCCCGCCCCCCCCCTCCCCCCCTCCCTCGCGGCGCCCCCCCCTGCATACATAAGAACGTGTGCCCGGCGGCGCGCTCACTCCCGCGCGCGCACCCCCCCCCACCACCAGCCAGCAAGCCAGCCAGGGAAGGGAAACAGCAAACCCAAAACCAGGAGCAGAAACAAAAACCACCCACCCCCCCCCCAAACCACAAAAAAAAAAAAAAAAAAAAAAAAACAGAACAAAGGAAAAAAAACCAAAAAACCAAAACCCCCACGATGAACATTTTGAACTACGGTAGGGGAAACAATGTGAGGCTGTAAATACGGTTGGTGGAGCGTTGTAACGTACTCATAATGAGATAAACACTCGGTATCGGCCGTATGTCTCTACGGTATCAAACAATTCAAACCACATCATTACATGAAAAGATAATAAAAAAATTAACTAGATAAAAGCTTAAAAGGTGCTAACGATAGCGAATAATATACACAAAACTGCTTGGATGTGTGTGGACAAGAGAAGCACTGGCCTGGCCACCAAGAAGTGATGGATCACGTTGATGTTTAGTCTTCTGTAGAACAGAACCTGCCAGCGACACCTGGTGTCCTAAAGCAGCGGGTAACTGTATTATATTAGACGTTTAATATTCACCGCCGTCAGGTAGAGGTAGCGTGTCTCCGTCTTCCATATGCCTGCGCCGCTCAACTCGAATCAGCCGACTAGTGTCGAGCGAGGCATGGGGCTACCTTGGAGTCGAATGCGGCCCCGGTCGACGCCCAAAAACCCTACGCGACAGTGATGCAGCTGCCGCCGTTCGCAAGCGCAAACCGCAGACGGTTCCCGCCGCGCCCTGTGTCGACACCGAAGTCAGCCACCTTGGTGGCGACGCTGTCCTACGCCGCTCGCGACGTCCGCCGGCGGCAGCGGCTGCCTCATGGTCGTCCCCTCCAGCAGCGGATCGAAACTGCCTCACCTTTACATGGCGCACGCACATCGTCTCGATCGCCCTCAGCACACCTTCTTTCTTCACCTTCACCTTATTTCTTAGCAGCTGCTAAGCAGCTGCTCGTCGACTGCTTTAAAATCACCCAACAAATAACCAAGCAACTGATTACTGAATAACAGAATATAGAGATTCTGATCCAACTACCCAATAACTAAATTTCAAATTTGTTACATTAGGTTGAATTCCAGCTAAATGTGCGTCATTTTGATGGTGTACGAAACTCTTTCTGAGAACGCTAGGTTTACTAGGTTTAAACTAGGAGCTTTGCCGTATTTAAAGCTACAGTATACATTTACATATAATAGGCATAAATATTTCGCTTGAATAAACGCTTGAATCTTTTCAGTTGTGACATCCAGCACCGATATTATGTGCATACCGACTCAATCTTTGCACTTCTTGTTATTTTCAAACTTCAAACACATTTGCAATTGAAATGCAACAACAAAAAATAGTATGGTTTTTGTTGCATTGGGATATTTGGCCATCGATTAGTGATTAAAATAAGCACAGTAGACGTTTGAATGTAAATTCATACGTAGCAAAGGAATAATAACTTTGTTAGCGTTAATATAATCTTTTTGACTCAATTCTATCAAAACGATTGCCGAACAAATACGAATGGCGAACAGTTGCTAACCCGGCAGTACTGTACGTGCCCTACTTGGCGCAAATTCCATTTTTTTATTATTGTTTCTTTTGTGCATCTTGTCTTGTTGTGTTATTTACGTCGATGGCAACCGTTTCCGAGTGGACAAATCGACGCACCGCGATGCTCAGCGGTATCTTCTTGTTAATTTGTCAAGTTGTTTGTCTATTTTGATATTCGCAGACTTGATTTGGTTCGTTATTATTTCAGATTTTCGTACTAACCTTTTGGAAGTCTTGTCGACCATGAATAGTTGCCAAGATTTGCGTCGATTGTGCGAAATGATTGACGACTTGCACAGTCGGTTCAACAGACTGAAGGGTTCGTTTTTGGGCTCTTTCACTGCTTTAGATTGAATGAAAGATCCCTGTCCTTCAGATTTGCCGGAATTTGGCACCGACTATGACAGATCGCTGGATTTGTCGACAGTTGTGACTTTCTTGCTGCGAAACATGAAAGTGTCCGTGTTGAACCAGCGCGTTGAGTTTTGCGGCAAAGCCTTCGCGTTTCTTAGCGCGTATTTGAAAGATTCCATTGGGTGTCAAAATGCGCTGCTAAAGGAAGCGGATGTTTTTCCGTTTGTTCTGACCGTTTTGAATTTGAATTCGCCTGACCAGCAGCCGGTCGTACTCTCTGCTCTTTGGCTACTCACGGTGCTTTGCGAAAGAAACCGTGAGTATGGATACATGAGTTTAATTAAGTATGCAGTAACTATGGTACAGTATACCTCACCGACAAGAAACCGCTCTCACAAGGTACACGACTATTTCTCCCCCACAAAACATTCTCACCTACCTCACTCACGTCTATGACGTTGAATGTTGACTGTCGAGATATTTTGGCGGGCCTGTGTATGCGTGAGCGCCAACCATAAAAGATCGATTCAGCGGCAAGTCAGCGCTTTCTCAGAGAGTGCGGCATAGTGACGACTCTGATTCGGCAACTGAATTGCCTCTTGGTGGGGCAACGCGCAGGCCAGACCGATGCCAAGACTCGCTACCTTGCCGAGTGCATTCGAGTGTGCGTCGCCAACCCTGTCAATGGTGCGCCAGCAGGAAACGGTGTATTATTGTACGGTTTCTTCATCGATTCGTTTCTTGCTTGGCTCGTTCCAGTTGACAACCAGCGCGAGACGTTTGCGCTGTTCCCGGCCCTTCTGAAGGTACTGCAGACTCTCAAGTCTCTGCCGGTCGACAGGGACCTTTCCGAAGCGCAAGAAGAACTGAAGGCTTTCCTCTTTGCGTGCCGCTTGCTCGACCTACTCAGCGCCGGCAACGGTGGGTGGCCAGCCGAGGCCAGCGCACTTGAGATGATTGGCACGTCTGTGTGCATGCGGTTGTTGTCATTGTTGTACGTCTGCCGTCTGCCGCTTGAGACGAGCACCTGTGTGCGCTGTGGCGCGCCGACGTCGCCGGCATCGTCTGCGAACTCGTCTCGGCCGTCGTTGGCCGACTGCGTCGCGCCCACCCTTCCTCCTCGGACGGGCAGGGCGTGGCCTTCGACGCCTTGCACGCCGCCTTCCTCCTGCTCAAGGCGATGCTCGACAACTTCGGTGCGACAACAATAATGCGATGCGCGTTTTGCTGAGAAGACGAGTTGAGCTTACGTGACGCACTGGCGTTGCAGGCAGCGCGCGCGCGTGCACGTCGTCGGTGGCGGACGAGCAGCTGTCGGCGCTCTCTTCGCGCCGCTTCTTCGCCTGTCTCGAGGCGTCCTTTGACTTCCTCCTGGCCGACAGCCAACGCGCTCGTCTGCCGCTCCTGCCGCTCGTCGCCACCGCCATCGAGCGAGTCTACAACTACATGCCCTGTGAGCACTGTCGGCTCAGCTGCTAGCTCGACTAGAGGGAGTTGTGCGCGTTGAGTCATGATCGAGACGGGCGACGTGGAGCGTCTGGTGGCGCCTCTCATCCGCCGGTTCTCCGAGCGGCAGACGGCGGCCGCGCTCGCGCCGCTGCTGCCCTCTCTGCGTCGACTCTTCGACTCGGTCCTTCGAAGGAACAATTCTTCCTCCGACGACTCCGCCAGCGAGGACGACGGCTTCCTGGAGGGCGTCGAGCAGCTCGGCGCAGCCACGGCCGCCGAGCCTGCGGAGGAGATGGTCGACGCGGACAAGGAGTACCGCCAGCGCAAGAGAGACTTGGACGAGAGGCCGGTGGACGGCGACCGGAAGGTGTCGTCGGCCTCCTGTTCGCGTGCGCGGTGTCGTTGCGCGGCCAGCAGCGGCGACGCGGCGTAGCTGCAGGTGGAGTCTTGGCTCGAGAGCGGCGACTGGGGCACGGGGCCGGGGCATGACGACCAGTTCGATGACTTGTTCGACTTCGGCTCGGACGCCTCGGGAGGAGTCGCGCCGACAACGATGGATCACAGCAGCGGCACGTTCGTCGAGGACAGTGTCCCTGGTTCGCCCGACCGCCCGTTGAATGCGCAGAGCGGCTGCAGTGCCGAGGACTTTGAAATGGCGCCGGAAACGACCGATGGTTCGTTGTTTTGGGTGTATGAATGAAACCGGCTGATTTGTCGAACCTTCTTCCTTAGACGGCAACGACAAGGAGAACCTTGCGCCCCGTGCGACGAGCATTCTGGTGCGCATTGGGCATTCGTATTCGAAGCCGTCTCTTTGCACACACGACTTCGCGTTCTAGGACGAGCACAGTTTCTCCGCAGCTGCCAGACTGGTCGAGCAGCGCTTCCAGTTGCCCAGATTGGTCGAGTGTTTGCGTGCCTTTCTGCGTTGATATGGCGGCCACGCTTTTGCGGCTCGTTTGTTAGGACGCATTTTTTGTGGTTCTTCTGCATGGACGCAGGGGCGTGTCGTTGGAGGAGCTCGCCAAGCGATGCGGCTCAGCGGGGGAAGGAGCTTTAAGCCCTCTTTGAGAAGTCTCTGAGCTCCTCTTTGAGCTATTGTTGTGAGGCAAGAACAGTCGCAGTGATTCTTCGTAGGTTGTGACAGCTTTGGTGCTGACAACTTTTATACTGCTGTTGTCCAATCACTTGCGACTGCGTCAATGTTTGTTGTGATTTTGTGATGCTCGTTTTTGTTGTCGTTTTTGTACCGAGTTTGTTGTGTTTTCCAGAATCGGTGGGAGGGGTGTGTGTCTGGAGGATTCGTAGCAAGCTGTTCAAAAACAAAGTCCTTGCCAATGGGTGCCGCGTTCCCACACGTGTGCACCTTTTGGTCTGGTCACGTATGGCACGCGCTCGTCAAGAATTGATACATCGTTGGCCCGGACGAGGGGGGGCGGCGCGTGGGCATAACCGCCGCTCGTTTATTTCCACGATTCCGTTGCGCGTCCGCGAAAAACCACTGCCCAGGTCTAGAGTTTCGCGCGCGCGCCTTTTTTGCGAGTCTGCACGCCGCTGCTCGCGCTCCTCACGTCGCTGTGTCATCAGGCCACTTTCGATTTTTAGACGCCGCTGGCCCGTCGTCCCACCCACGCACCACGTTTCGCTACCGTACTCTTTCGTGAGCCGACGCACTGCCGCGCGCGCCTCAACAGTCGTTCCCGTTCTGTTTTGTGACGAAAGACGTTGCCCAAATGGAGATAATACCGAATGAGTGCAGCCACATATGCACCACGTTTTCTGCTGTTGAGTCGACAGTTGAGTTTCTAGTGGCGTCAGCTACTTCTTCTAGCGCCAGTTCCTTCTTCAGCTGGCCAATCAGCGACACGCCGCCAGTATTTGTGTAAACGTGTGCGTACGTGCGGCGGACACTCATACCTACGCTTTACGCTTGCGCTCCCGGATACACAATAAGTTCGTTCTGCTTACTCGTCCTAATTGGGCGCTAATTTGGGCCTCTCAATCGCAGACAGCTCTAATTTTAGCGGTTTCGCACACTCGTAGTAGGCGCTAGTGGCGCTGCGCGCACGTATTTGTTTGCGTGGCTTTTGATTGTGGCGGGACGCGTCCATCTGTCCGCGGTCCGTTCCCATCCGAGACAAACGCCGACCGTCCGTCCCCGCCCGCCTCCTCTCGAGCGAGGAACAATGCGGCGTTCCCACGCCTCGGAACGGACGTAGGCTAGCGTGATCCTCCTCGCCGCCGCGTGGGCTAGCCGCTCGCGTCAGCGAGCCGCCCCTCCTCCTCCCTCCTCTCCTCTTAAGGCGTAGTAAGACGCGCGTACGCGACACTCGGATCCGCCTCTCCCCAGCAGCTTTCAGACCTGCAATCCTCCTCGCTCAGTCTCAGTCGACACCCTCTCTGCGACGCGCACTTCGATACTTCGATGGTCGGATGTGTGTCCTCCATTCATGCTGAGAGCAGGAAGTGTTTGCGTCTGCTGAAGAAACGCCTCTTAGTCTTGACTGTCGTCAGCTGCGGCGTAATTTGTCAATGAGTCTCCCTCTCACTCGCCCGAGAACAACACAAAAACAACAGACTTTTGGAATTCCCTGTCGGTGCAAGCACGCTACAAGAATCATCCCTGGCCTGGCCCCTGCTCGTGCAGCAGCGCTGCTCGCGTTTGTTGATTTGCCTTCCCGAATGAGTGTACAAATTAGAGTTTGCGCTTCCTTCCTCCTGGGCGACTCTATTCTCGGTTTCAGTTTGCAGACGCTGTAGGTGGTCAACTCAAAGAGTAATTGCGCTAAATTGACGCCGCGACTTTTTATTGGTTCCTTTGTGGGGCTCAGGCGGCAGCCTCGGCTGCTGCACTTCGGAGGCTATGCGCTGCGCTCGAACCAAAGTTGCTCGGTCCTTCTGATTAGCGCCAACGACACTAGCGTACGGGTTAGTCACTGAGTGCACCCGCACCCAGAGTGCTTCCGCACTTCGACGAGTTCCGAAATTGAGCCGTCGCGCCGGCCGGCGTCTCATTTGCGCCGGCTTAAGACGCGGCGTCGGGCGTATTATTACAAACGGCGCCCGGCTAATTGGAGGCGCACGTTCGTGCACGCACACACGCGCACGAGCGCAATCTAACGCCGTCGCCTCCCCGCGTCCGTCCGGGCAACAATTGCCCTCGGGCTCCGTTGAGCCCTCTGTCTCTCTCTCTCTCTCTCCTCCTCCCCCACCTCGGCTGCGTCACTGGCGCTATTCTCGAATCACGGCCCCATCAGAGTGACCGATCACGGACGACGACGCCTTTCCGCGAACCCTGCGCCAGGATCAACGGACGCCATGATCGAAACAAACATCTTTGGAAAGGGAGGCTGAAGCGGCAACTAGCAAGTCTTCAAGCTGCGCTGAACTGGAAGTCGACATGTGGACGTTAGTGGGCCGATTCGCTCGAAGTGAGTGTTGGGTACTGTATCGTAGTGAGCCAAACGGCGCCTTAGCACGTTCGTCACACCTTCCCGTCTGCTGCACAAAGCAAGGCAGCTTTTCCAGAAGGGGATGTCTTGAAATTTGATCAACGTCATATAGTTAGGCATAGTTGCGGTTCACAGTCTATATTACTGCTACATGGGTGGTCGCAGTAGCGTACGCAAGGTGGGGTTGGGGCGGCTCTGGCTCTCCCCATTGAGAATATTCTCAGATTTTTTTTGCTGTTGAAATTCGCCTTGAAAGGTCGGGGGAAAAAGGGCGCATGGGCGTATGTAAGTTCTACTCACTTTCAATGGCAAGAAATGAAGAAAACGACATTCAAGAGCCAAATTTTTGCCTACGGCGCATGGTGTACCAGACAAAGCGATGGCCCAGCATCTGCAAATTTCAACAGGGTTCCCCCTTCTGCAAAATCCTCCGCCCCCCTCCGAAAAATTTCTGGATCCGCCATTGTTAGCGTGTATAGCATACCGTAGCGCTACATATACATTTGAGCAAGCAAGATAACGTAGCCTCACTGTTATGATGAGCCGCCACTACTGCTGGATTCCTTTATGCGCGTTTTCTTTCGATCAGGATCAGTGATCACTTTCATTTCGATCAGTGATCAGAAGCAGTGGCATAGCCAGGATTTGGATTTGGGAGGGGCAAGACTGCAATTTGTGTCTAATCGGGAATTGTCGTAAGGGTACCCCCTTTGGAAAAAAACAGGTCTCTGAAAATTTTGGGAGGGGCAAACGCCCCCCTGCCCCCCGCTGGTTACGCCACTGATCAGAAGTCAACGTCAGTCAAGCCTACCGACTTTTTGCAAGCCGCCCTAGTTTGCCCGCGTGCACTGGGGCCAGGTGAGCGTCGACAGAAGGTGACGACGGTCGTGGAGCGGCGGCTAATCGGCCGCCTACGCCGCGCGTGATATCCGCCGCGGCGTCGAGCGCGTCACTACGGCGCTGACGCAAAAACGGCGCGCCGATTACCCGGCCTTATCTCGCGCCGCTCTCCGACTAATAGAGAAACAGACTCGGCCAGCCGGCGGCAATATTCCGGCGGTGCGTGCGTGTGTATGTAGCGTACTCGCGCCGCCGTCGTCGACGACGACTCGCGGCGGCGGCGGCGGCGGTTGGGGCCGGCTCTCAGCTCTCGACCGGTGCCGGAGTCTGCGCCGCCGTCCGTGGTGCTCGGTTTGGAAATGCCGAGTTGTACGCTCTACGCGCGCCTGCTGTGCAAGCAAGTCGCAGTCGAGGACGCCGCGCCGCCGTTTCGAGCGATCGAACCGGACAAACGGTGTTGTTGTTGCCAATGCTCGGCCGCCGGTACAGCGCACCAGCGGCGCAGCGTGTCCGAGTGTCTCCTTAATGAGTCCATAAGGAGTGAGAGTGAGTAATCGCATATGGCGGCGGAGAATGGGGGCGGTGGAGGCGCGACAACATGCTGCTCGGCGCCGGTGCTGGGCGTAGACGTCAACGACGGTCGCGCCCGAGCCGCTTAATGAGTTCCCCAGCTTGTTTGCTGACGTGCGACAAACTCGCGCGCTCGGGCGGCCGTGCCTCTTCTTTGTTCGCATTCATTGTGTGCGCGCCCCTTTCCGAATGTGTGTGGTGTGTGTGGCTAAATTTCCTTGTCGCGCTACCTTTTTGCCGCAGCGCTCGTCAAGCAGTAGCCGAAGCATTGCCATTATTTTATGCGAGCATAAACTCCGGGGAGAAGCGCGCGCAAATTCGTCGTCGTTTCGACTCGATGCGAAGCGACAAAGAGGCGCCGAAAAAAGTCGCCCGCGTTTCGCTGCTGGACAATGAGCGATGGCCGGGGCGCTTCTGAATTTTTCATGCGCGCCAAGCCGCACTCGTCGTCGTCGTCGACGTAACCGTCGCCGATGTCGCCTGTCGTTTTCTATTCGCGGAGAGGCCCGCCGACACCGGCGCGCGTGTCGGCCGTTGTAACCCGAGCGCGTCTCTGACGAACGCCAGTCGAGACGTTTTTTGCGTCCGTCCTCGCCTTTTCAAGTGGTCGCGCTACTCTCCGCTCGAGTGCCGACGCCGCCGGTTTCTTATTTCGTAATTAGCGCGCTCTTTGGCGGAGGCGGCGCTCGCTGACGCCCTCGCCGCTAACGCATACATACACACATATAGACGCGCACAAGGTATGTACCCGACACGCGCTGAAACGCGCGCACACACGCACACGCGCGATCTGAGTACGCGGACTCTGCGAACGACTGCCACCAGTGAGTTAGCTGAAAAATCGGCCGGTTCCTTCGCCATTCGACGACCCTGGGCGCAGCCCCTCTCGCCGCTCGCTTCGGAAATCGGAAGTGGCCCTTCTGCGTCGTCGCGTAAGTGGGCGTGTCGGCGGCCGGTGATTGGTGGAGGCTGTACGTCGGCGCGCGTGCGTGACGCCGTCCCGAGTTGACGTCAGCGGGCCGGCGGTCGGCGCCGTCGGCGCGGCCGTCGCTTCCCGCACGCGCTTCCTCTCTTCTCCCGTCGGTCGTTAAGTCGGCTGACGCCCGCGCCGCTCGGCCGTATAAAAGCGGGTGCGACGCCGCTCGACGCCTTCCGCCTCCCTCCGCGTCGAGTTTTCATTGATGCGAGCGAGCGAGTCGGAGCGCTAGAGTCGTCGTCAGCTGATTTGCCGCCCATAAGCAGACGGATCGACGCGTCGCTTCCAGGCGTCGTCGACTCGAGGCGTCCTCCGACGGACCCATGCTGCGCCACGACCTCCAGCAGCTTTACACGACCGTCTTCGACCGCAGCGACAACGCAGAAGTCATCAAGTGGGTTCAGGTCCTTCCAGAATCATATAGGCTAAGGCTTTTCGTAATTTGGATTTCTTCCCAAGACGTTGTACATGCAGTACGCGCAAATCCGCACGTCAGAATGTAGAGCGTACAGCAGCTGCGTAAGATGAAAGACGTATACGGCGACGTACTTCGCACTCCCTGCCAAGCGATCTGTAACCGCACCTTACATAATCGATGCTGTTGCGTAGGTGCGACTGAACAATGTCGGTCGAAGTAAGCAAAGCTCACAGCATGCTATGCTGTGCTGTACACAAAGAAAGTTGCAGACGAAGTTAGAACGAAAAGGGAGAACGATGTTTAGAAACCTGTTCGACCAGACGAGCAGCGGCTGTTCTCCTGCGGGGCGGGCGGCGTCGTCCGCAGGCGCGTTCAAGACGGCAGGCGGCGGTGGGGGCGCGGGCGACGGGGCGCCGCTGGTCGACGACTGCCGGCTGCTGGAGCTGCTGAAGGGCTTCTCGCTGCCCGAGCTCCGACAGGCCGACCTCGCCCTCGGCGCCATGACCGCCGAGCCGCCTGACCCCAGCTGGGACAACCAGCATCACCACCACCACCAAGCGCAGCAGCACGCGCAGCATCACCACCAACAGCAACAGCAGCGGAAGCACCCGCCGACCCAAGCCCCACCAGGTTCGGTTTGCAACATCGTACCACGGGTTTTTGGGTCGGGAAGAGCTGGTCGCGGGGCCTCAGAAAGGTTGATGCGCCATTTGGGTCTCTGGGGAGCCATCCCGCCGTCGCCAGGCGCAGCAGCGCGCAAGCTCATTGTCGGCGGCGATTTCTGTTGTTTTTTTGCGTCCGCGTTGGTGTCCTTGCTGCCGCTTTGATCTCGTACGAAAAGCCGAGAGGCTTTGGCGGCTTGGAGACGAACATGTACCAGCACTTGTACTACGCGGATCCGGACGGCGAGACGGACCTCTGCTCCTGTTTCGTGTCAGCAGGTCGGTGGTCCTTTGTCAGGATTTTGCCCGGTCCTCGTGCGTGTCGTGCGAGCCGCGATGTTGTTGTGGCTCAACGCCTCTCGTCTTGCGTCAACGAGGCGGCGCACGTCCGCCCATTGTCCGTCCGCTTACCGCCTCGGCCTGACGTCTTAGGCGGCCGCGGCCGAGGGGACGGGCGGAGAGAGCCCGCTGACGTCACGCCTTCCTCGCCGTCCGCGGCTTCATTCATGCGCCTCCTTAGCCTGCTTCGACGCGGGTGCGGCCTCTCCTCACGCGCGCGCACACATACACACGCACCCACCCGCGGTCCGCCCGACGAGTAGCTCAATCTCGACGGGTGGGCTTCTCTCGTCTGTTGCGTATCGCGGGGGAGAAATTTGAAACAACACCGCAGACGCCACAACAGTAGTTCTCGCAACAGTGACGCGCTGGTCTCACGCTGCTCGGTGGGGGTGCTGGCCGTGGTACGAACAGCCAATTGCGCCAGACGCCTAATGAGCGCTCCCTTACTCTGACGCGTGAGAGCCGCCGCTCAGCTCATTCAGTTCGCTTGTGACTTCTCCGTGCAGCGCGCGCGCCCTCCGCTAACCTCGCAATCGACACCCGACGACGCACGTAAGTCATCCGTCGGCGTCGCTGCGGGCAGAAAAAAAAGGCACGCAGCTACTGACGCGCTGTCGGCAGAGGCGTCAAAGAGACAGTGGTCGGCGTTGCTCTGTGGCCGGAAATGAGTAAGGAGGAGGCAGTCAAACTAAAGTTAGAGTGGAGCCTGGGCACACGACCTGCTCACTGTCGCCGACGACTGGTCGACGGCGAGCGCTCGCATCCCGAGGCGCGCAGACCGAGCAGCAGCGAGCGGACGCAAGACGCGCTAAGACGCGTCGGCAGGCTGACTGACGACGGCACCGACTACGGTGAGCCTCCTTGTTTTTACCCCCAACGCTCCTTCCGCCCTGGACCTGGCGCTCTCACAAGCATTTGTCGCCCACGAGTTGTTCTCACTGCGTTACCGTAGTCTCCGGTTGCACCCTCGCTCTCTGCTGAGATGTACCACTGTCGCCGTCACGACGAGAGCCGTGCGAGCGCCCTTCGCCCGCCTTACATCATTTCCTGTTTTTCGCCTTTGTTTTCACTAATGGCTTTTGCTCACCCATACAATACGTTTGCGTGTTTTGGACCGCTGCCGTGTGTGCTGTGAGCGGGTGATGTGGTGAGTGCACTTTGCAGGGTGTGTGGCTATGGCTAGTCCACTTCACCGGCCTAACTGAGTTAGTTGTGGAAAACTGAAATGACAGCGGGGGGACGAAGTAACTTTCGCAAGGAAAAATGCGAAAATCTTCAAAGTCCACCATGCTGAACAAATTCGCGTTTGGTCAAGGCGTTGTAAAGAACAGAATTTTGATTGGGTGGGGAGGCAACAGTGCCTAGATAGAGAGAGACACACCAGAAAAATTCTGATGTGACCAACAGCACTGCCCTAGTAGTGGACCTGAGCAACCTTTTGAACTGTGGCATTACAAAACATGGTATTACATTTGTGTTCGCTCCAACTGAATACACAAAAATTGTTAGGTTAAAACTATCACTCAACCCTCCAATGTGCCCCTCAGAGCACACTCTTTTTCAATTCAACATCTCCTTTCCCTGGAGGCCGGGCATCATCGGAAATGGGGATCACTATTAGAATGGAGCACATCTGGATCATTTACTCATACGTCCCAAACTTCTGCTTGCAATCAGACACGAATTTACCAGAATAATACCCGAAATTGGACCCAAAATTATCGTTGGGTATATCCTGGCAGGATTAACAGAGAAGCGTGAAACACGACATGTCGCCCGTGTTGGCTATAATATAAACGTTCAAATTTTAGTAGCGATTGGTCAAGCGAACCAAAAGTTGTCAGCATTTCTCAGTGTGTAGAACAAAAAAAACACTGTATAAAAATGAAAGTTCAAAAGCAAAAGGCATTCCCGTTAGCACACGCCGTTAGCACACTCTCCTATATGTAGAGGCAATGTAAGTAATTTTGCATATTTCGCATGGTTCTGTACGTCATTCATTTTATAAAAATATGCAACAGTAATTCTCAACATACGGTACACATAAAATCGAAAACAGGGCACCTTTCTCAATGTGACGTTCTATCTACATGTTTTTAATGTACTGTTGTGAAATTTACATATTGCATAATAAACCTAACAAGTGAAGAAGTCGAGCGAGTGGTATTTAACCAGAATACGCCAGTTTAACAGATAAATGAAACAAACAATCGACCAAACAAAAAGACCCAAACATACCTGGCACGATTTAGCGTTCATTTTTGACAACAAGTGTCTACCATATATCCTCTAATAATGCCATGGCCAGTGGCCATTGTAGTTTCAACCTCCCCATACAAGGGAGTAATATAGGAGGGCCACTATAAGCCCTGTATTTTGTTTGTAGTGTTTTTTGGCTATTGCTACCATTTCATGGTTGACTTACCGCTTTTAAATAGTCGCTGAAGAAACGTCTCATATCAATGTGAATTGCACCATATAAATGTATACACTGCTCATTTTGCTCATATAAGGCACAACATTGCGTATCATAGGAGGGGTGCCCCACGGAAACTATAAGAGGGGTGCACTATAATTTCAACCGGACCATATAAAGTGGGCACACTAAGAAGGGTGGGGGGGGCACAATTTGAGATTTATTGTATACATATTTCGTTTGTACAGTGTATTTTGACTAGATGCAACTGAGGTAGCGTTATTCAGCTGTTTTATGGTAAACAAACACTAAAATGGCGCTACTTTTTACAATTGTAGACAAGATGAAAAACTTCAGAAAAATGCTGGGGGATGGCTAGGGATAAACTTACCGACTGCAGGGTGGACCCCTCCCCCCCCCCAACCCGAAGCGGAATTCCGATATTTTCTTCGCTCTTTTTTTAAACCAATCCAAAATGATACAAGTAAGTGTTTTCAGTATGAGTTGACCATGAGACAACTGAACATGCTGTACAGTCAGACTTTAATTTGACCAAAACTACCACTGGGGGACCCCCTCCCCCTCCCACTGGGCCTGACCGGTTGCCGGTATTTATATCAAAAAGAAAATGAGCAGAGGTACTGAAAGTATGGTTAAGATGGAATCTAAATTGCGTTATTACGGTGTCTTGTGATCCTGAAATACTGAAAAGGACACATCCGCATATCATGACAGGCTGAAAAGAACTTGAGGCAAATTACTTCGGCGAAGGGGGCAGACGGGGTTTGACTTTCGATAGGGGTGAGTGAGGGGGGCGATTAAAATTCACTGTGGTATATATGAATACACATTTAAGTTTATGGGGCACAATATTTTGTGCACTTGAGCACCGTGTAAAAATCAATTGCCTGAATAGGTAGGTATCTAACTCTCATCTAACTGCGTATGCTGGCCAGCAGAGGTGTACAACCAGTAGCAATACCACAACGAGGAATAGGAAGCGCATGTCGCTGTGCAGTGTGTATCCTTTCATGGCCTTACTCTCCAACAAACCCCCTGCGTTGTCAAAATGGACCGTTTACACATCTGTCTGCGTTGCAAGTTTGAAGCAAAACAAACGTAGGTGAAGTGAATCCATTTTATTTGT
The DNA here is from genome assembly GCA_030248085.1 of Paralinhomoeus sp. GSCO2_6. Lineage (NCBI taxonomy): Eukaryota > Metazoa > Nematoda > Chromadorea > Monhysterida > Linhomoeidae > Paralinhomoeus > Paralinhomoeus sp. GSCO2_6. Next base: position 69,043 of record JASAMY010000979.1, read on the forward strand.
CATTTCGAGTAGCGCTGCGTACTCGTAGATTCTGCAGGCATCCTCTCTAATCTAATTCGCAGTTGTTTGGTCGAGGCTCGGGGTATATCAGAGGAGAGGAGAGGTTGAGTCTCGCTTGTTGACAACGGGGAATCGGACGCCTTTCTGCCTCATTTCCGCCTGCACTCGCCAATCTTTGAGTCGCCGCCTCGACGTACATAGAGGGCACACGCATACACCCCGGATAATTGTTCTTACGACGGACGGGTGCAGCGTGGGTGCGCGAGCTGCGCGATCGCGCCTCGCGAACGGCCTTCGCGAGATGCTTGACGCAATAAGGGCCCCGACCAAGTCGTTATCCCGTTTACGTGATAAAATGAGTCGTCGAAGGACGTCGCCGTCTTTACGAATCGGTATTTTCGCAGCCGACGACAGCTCATCGCGGAGGCTCCTCCTCTCCGAGGCCGCTGAAAATAGCTGGGGAAGCGGCGCAGCTCAGTTCGTCGGTCACGGACCAAATTGACGGCGCTGCCGCTGCCCCGCTGCGCGTCTCTTTGCACGTGAGCAGGCGAACGTGCAGACGACGAGAGCCGAAATTGCGCGCTCCCTTTGGAAACTTCACGCTTGCGTCGTTCTCGGGTAGCGACGGAGAGCCTAGCTGCGCGCCCTGACGGCAGCTCATCATGGGATCGAGACTGCCGACAAGCTGAGCACACCAGCGTTCGGTATCCCTACGGAACTATTCTCCCAGTCTCCTCTACCTGTCTGTTGCCACTCCTCCCCCTCTCCTCCGCGTGTCTCCACCGGTAGTCTTACACCGGCGCTTTTAGCGGCGGAGAAAAATCGTCAATTTTTTCGTCTTCCAGGGAATTTCCAAATGCGGACCAAAAGAAACGGCTCCTGTCGTGGTTCGCACGCCCGCGCAGCTCGGCGCTATTCTCCCGGGGCGCCCATTTTGTCGGAGCTGTAACCTACGCTTGAATGGACTAGACCGCTCTCCCTCCCTACCGTATGGACTCCCTCCCTCCTTTGCATTCACCCACACTGACAACAGCTATGTACGGCTGCGGGACGTTCGTCGGTTTTTTGCCCAGCGCGTTCGCCGAAGTGAGCGTCGCCGGGAAGCGATCGTTCTGTCGTCGCAGGCGGCGCCGTCCCATTGTCACTGGTAGTCGTTTGTTGAATCGGCTTGCCCTTCTAGCCCGATTTTTCTCTCTCGCTCTCTCTCTCTCTTTCTCTCTACGCCACTAGGCGCACGCGCCCTCCGACGTCGGCCGCCGTCGAGTCAATTAGGTGGGCCGCCTCTCCTTACTCAGCTCTCGTTAGCGGCCGCGCACGCGCCATTTGAAAGGGTTCGCCGCTCTCATTGTCTCCCGCGGGCGAAGCACGCGCCACGACCCGGCCACGCCCCTCCGCGGACGACGGCTTGTCGGTTGCCGGCCATCGTCCTCGTCGTCGCCATCGCCACCGTCAGTCTCCTCTCGCGAGAGAAGGGGAGGGAGAGACTTTTGTTTTTCACTTCACACTTGCGGCGGACGTGCCAAGCGGAGGAGAGAGCGCAGGGGCTGCCAGATGACCAAGTCGGGCCGCGAGGAGGACGCGCCCTCGGGGGCCGAGGGCACGCAGCCGAGCTCGCTGGGCGGAGGCGGCCCGCGCGGCCTGTGGGACGTAGTGCCGCACATGGCCCTGCTGCCCACCATCCCCTGCCCCGCCTGCTCCAGTCTCCACCCCAGCCTCGTTGCAGCGGCCGCCAGCGCCACCGCCGCCGCCGCCGCCGCCGCCGCAGCCGTCTCCGGCACGGCCGCGCGAGAAGGTGCCGCCCGACACGGCGTCCACCTCCAGCCGGACCGCGACCTCGACCTCGAACAAGTCATCGACAAGGTCCTCGATGTACAGGTGCGTAAAACCTTCCACTTCATGTACATGTATGTACATACGACCTGTCTACCTAGTACCTACCATATGTACATTGAAAAGTACAGTGCATAGTGGGGTTGATTTGGCAGGGGGCACAAATTGGTGATTCTCACAGGTCGTCGAGACGGCAATGACTGTACAACTCGTGATTTTCTCTCAACGTGGTGAAACGCGTTTCCTGGAGCTGCTGTCTTATAAGAAGCTTGCAAACCCCTAGTCCGGCTTCTGTCCCAAAAGGTTGCGTAGGTTCGAGTAATGGACTTCAGCACTTCATCTCCTTGCAATTTCGGTGCGAAACCAGAGACTGCGGTCGTTCCATTGGGCCTGAGCCCTCCGCCCTCCCCACGGTCGCGCCTGAAGCCGGTCAACCCCGGGCTGGTTGTAAACACCGCTGTCCAGGCGGCACCATTCTTCCTTTTCGATACGCCTCCCGCGGATGACTACTGCAATTGCTGTGCTCTTCAGCACTGCGCGCAGACTCAGGCCTACCAACAGCAGCAGCAGCAACTACAGCAACAGCATCAACAGCAGCAGCAGCAGCAGCAGCAACAACGACAACAACAACAACAACAACAACAACAACAACAACAACAACAACAACAACAACAACAACAACAACAGCACGAGCTGCAGCCCGGGCCGAGCTTCGGCGCCCTAGACTTCAGTCGGCAGCTCTATGGCGCCGCCGTGCCCACGACCGCCGTCCGCCAGCAGCCGCTCGACTACAGCGCCGGAGCCGCTACGGCCGACGCGTACGGAGCCTCCTACGCCCTCCAGCAGCAGCAGCAGCAGCACCTGTCGGCGCCCTTTTTCGGCGGTGCGTGACAATGCTTTTTGTTTTTCTCGCACGGACAACGCTCGTTTTGTTCCGTCACCTTCTTACGCGCTCGTTCCCGCCATTTCCGCGTACACCCTCGCTGCCCGGACAAAGGGGGTGAAAAGGCGTGCTCTTTTGCGGGGAACATTAGGGACTTCCGAAAGGCTGATTTGTAATTCAAAGCTGCCCGGGACCGGTGTCATTAGGTGCTTGTCATGAGATCTGGGCCAGTGTCGTACCCGCGCGCGAAGATGACGAAGCCTGTCGCGTCCGTCGGGCCGACTTGATCACGCAATTTTCTAAAGATCATCTTCTCCTCGCCCGGTCCTCCCTCCGCATTCCCAGTCGGCCCATAAACACTAATTAAGGGGCTCGGATTCGCGTCGCAAAACACGCTTAATGAAGGCCAGGCGAGGGTGTTTGCGAGTTTTTCAACACGCCGTCCAATTAGCCGACTCCCACCTGACACCCTCGCCGTTGTTCCCGACAGACGGCCGCGATAACAGGTTGGCGTGCGTCCCTGCCGACTCTCAAAGGAGCCGGCAGGCGTCCAGAGGCTTGCTCATCGCTGAATTGGCCCTCGGGGGCAAGAAGGTGCACGTAGAAATCACGCAACGCGATTGAGACGCACGCACTGACGCGCTTCGACACGTTACGCAAACGTGCGCCGCTTCAGGAATTTTTTCTAAGTCGGGAGGCATTGTCGAGCCTCGTGGATCCGCCGTAGCGCATCAGCAACGGAGACCGTCGCTGCCCGCGTCGCACCAGCAACTCCTGCCGCCGCACGATGTCACCGACCCGGCGATGGGCGCGGCTCAGCGCACGTACAGCGCGCCCAGCGAGCCGGCCGACCTGCGGTACCTACAGCAGCAACTGCAAGTCGTCAGCGAGACGCCGGCGCCGTTCCCCGTCAGCTCGGCCGCCGCCTCTCCACCCCGATTCAGTCCTGACGAACCCAGTTCCAGTCGACAACGGCCGCCCTCGACCGCCAGCTCCAAGGGCAGCGCCGTCGAGCCGCTCGGTCCCGCACCCAACCTCACGCCCATCCCGTTCTCCTTCGGCTTCGGTCAGGCGCTGGCCCAGAATCCGCTCTTCTCGACCGCCGCAGCCGCCTCGACGCTCGGCGCGCTCGTCGGCTCGTCGGGCGGCTCGACGGGCGAATCGCAGCTAGAGTCCGACCCCGACAAGCTGTGCGTCGTCTGCGGCGACAGGGCCATCTGTCAGCACTACGGCGCCAGGACCTGCGAAGGATGCAAAGGATTCTTCAAGGTCCCCCAGCGGCCACCATGCACTTCAAGGGCCTTCTTGTTTTTGCTCTCTTCAGCGATCGGTGCAAAAAGGTGCAGTCTACACGTGCTCGCAGTCGCGAAGCTGCCAAGTGGACAAGCGATATCGCAGTCGCTGCCAGTACTGCCGCTTTCAGAAGTGTCTCACTGTCGGCATGGATGAACGGGGTACAGTTGGATTTTTCGCCTTTTTCGTTGCGAAGATACTATTTGTGCAAGCTTTTTTTGTTTAGTCGTTCGCAGCGGTCAGCTGAAGGGCCGCCGAGGCCGGCTGCCATCGACGAAGTCGAAAACGTTGACGTCGACTTTGGGTTGCACGAGCAGCCTGGGCAGTCCCTTTCCCTCATTCTTCGACCCGCTCTCCTCTCCGTCTAGCCAGCCAACCGTCGAGTCCGTGGCCGCCTTCTTCAACAGCAGCCTCCGACAGCAGAGCGCCGGACAGCCCCTCATGGCGACTGGACCCATTGTATGTAATCCTGCCGTTGTCTTTCATTTATGGTTGTCGTGTAACTGATGGACGCTATTCAGAAGCTGGAAGAGACGACACCGGCGCAGCAGCTGGCCCGCGTCGTCTCCGGCGAGGTTCGACAGCTGACGGATTGGACGCGCGGCCTGGACAGTCTGGCGGGCCTGACGGAGGGCGACCGGCTGCGTCTGCTCTACGCCAACGCGCTGCTCTGCGTCGTCTTGCGCGTCGCCGCACGGTCGGCTGTCTTTCGCACGCGGTTGCACTTTCGCAGCGGTCCTTTGCACTTTTGCCCTCCTTCCCTGCACTCTCGGGTCCGAACTGCTCCCACCTTTGCGTCACCTCTCGTTCCGGCCTTGTCTTCGCGCCCAGTCGGTCGACGTCGCCGGCACGCGGCTGCGACGACATAACGAGCGGCGGTCCGTTGTCCGGGCCCGTTCCCTACGTCACGTACCGCGCGTCAGGGCCGGAAAATGAGCCTAATTCGCAAGAGCGCGCGCGGAGCGGCGGGTACAGGCGCCCCGGAAACTCGAGCCGTCACCGCTACGCGTCGACGCCGCCGACGACGTCGTGTCGTCTGCTGTCATTAGTCCGGCGTAATTCCCCCCCCCCTCCAGCTAGAGCAGTCAGCTGCCACGGCGCTGACGAAGCAAATTGACCAGCTGTATCTGCGGCAGGTGGCGAAGGAGGAGGAGGAGGTGCTTGCCAACTGCCAAGTAACGGGAAGAGTCAGGAGGAAAACACTAGAGTACAAAATAACTGAATCCCTTCGAAGCGCCACTAGCAGAAGTCGCGTGACGGGAAGAGAGCGGCGGATTAGCTCCCTCATGCCATCTGCCTCTCTGCGACTCCGCGTCGCTCGAGGCGCGCAAAGACAATGAGCCTTAATAGGCGTCCCCAGGGCCTTCGGACAATTAGAAGAAATGTCGCATTAAAGGCCGCCGAGAGCGAAAGAGCAAATGGCCGCTGTTGACACGTTTTCCCTTTGTGCGGGTGAAAAGGGCAGGCGTGGGTGCAATCAATCATCAGCCGACCGATGATTAGCATCAGCGAAAGGCAACCGCCGGGGACTCGCGAGGGCGGCCAGGCGAATAGGCGATCGGTCACGTACGTTCGGCTACATGGGCTAGCAGTCGAAAAGTTGCAAGCTGAGACTAGAGCTTTGAAAATGTCGTCGTTACCGAGTCTCAAATGTTTTAGGCCTACTGCTCTCCCAGCGGCGCCGCCACTGATTCAAATATATAAAATTCAAAATTATGCAACAAACCTTGCAACGAACCAGAAGAAGGAAAGTTGCGTATACTTCGCGCTTGTCGACTGTTTCTCTATTGTGCACCTATGTGCAACGCATCCACAACTCTCCAAACAGAATCATCAGCCAGTTAAAGGGAAATCCGACTTCGGACTTTTGCAGCTCCGCTGGTACGGACTGCGGCCCGACGACGCTGAAGCTGGCGACGCAAGACGTCGACCTGTCGGCGGCCAGCTCCCAATGGTCGGCCGCGCTGTCGGTGGTCCGTCACGTGGCCGACCGCTTCGCGAGGCTGCCGGCACAGGCGGCCAGCCTTCCCGCCTGGCTCTGCGTCCGGCAGCTTCTGCAAATGCGTGAGTGGCCGGCCTTCTGGCAACGCCTCCCATTCCTGTTGGTTGGCGCGCAACGCAACGACCGTGAGACGTTGCAGATGAGATGGAGCACTTCCAAGGCGCCGAAGGCTACACGACGCTGCGCGAGGAGGCGAACGCGACCGTGATGGCGGCGCGCGCAAGCTGGCCCACCGACGTCGACGGCCTCTTCGCCGAGGCGCGCGCCGCAGCAGCGCGCCTCCGCGACGCCCTCAGAACCGACCACGCCCACCTGCCCGACCTCCAGCCCTTCGTCGACGGCTTCCAGCAGCCACGCAATGGCTAAGCCAGTGCGTGTCTACTGCCCCTCCCCACAAGGAAACCCCTCCCCCCCCCCCAACGGTCCCCAAGGTCCCCCCCCCCCCACCGATGGGCCACTTTGGCTCAACACAACTCTCGCGAGCGAGACCACTAAACGTAGGCACCCTCTGCCCTGCTGACCTTCGAACCAAAGTGTAGCGTGTGTGCATCGACTCGACTAGCCATCGGTTATTTGATGTACGAACTATACGAACAACATATCTGGTCGATGATATTTCGAGAACGTTTAAAACCTTTGCCTAAGACATTCCACCATGATTTGATGTTGTAGCGACGAGACAAGCGTCGTCTGTATCGGCGCGTCGTGGAAGCCGCATGATAGCGTTATTTGGAAGCGATACTGTACCTAGAGTGTAGTCATCCCCCGCCTAACCCACCGACTGATCTGTGTCACAATCGCTCCAAAACCCGTGATCACATGCGTGGCCGTGTCATTCCAAGTGCGCGTCTTCTCAACCATTGATTTCTCCACGACAACCAAATTCCTTCTGATTTGCTCCTTTTGTCCGAAGTCTGTGATTGTTCGTCGGTCGACCTTCTCTCTCTCACGTCAGTGCCATATACGGTACATACTGTGAAAGTGCGTTAAGTATTCGTCGTCGTCTGCGATTGAGCGCGTCCGCTCCACCCCCCCCCCCCCGAAGTATTTGTGCAGACGCTGTGCTGCACTGCAGTACAGCAACGTTAATCGAAGCAATTCTGTGTTTTTGTTTGAGCATCGAATGAATACCCATCCTGGATGTTCATCCATCGAGACTGTATGTACTTGATAACAACTGATTAGTGGGCGGACGCGAACTAACTTTTCCCGCAATTTTTATTACAATTCCAGAAATCTATAACACTTACGACCTCTCTGAGGGTGACGGCCTGCTTTATTAGACAGCAGATCGTACGTTGGTCACGAATTGTGATGCAGTACGTTACGTGCGAAGTACACATGGGACGACTGCATACAAGACAAGAGCGGTATTATTTATGCAAATACCGATAGTAAAGTTCAGAATTTACATGTACCGTAATGTGTTGTTTCTTTTTCATCGAGAATCCGAGGTTTGTGTTTTGTTTCTTTCGAAGAACCCCCGCCGAGAATGCAGCGACGTAGCCGATGGCACTCACCCCGTCCGCCCCCTGCCACCAACGAGAGCAGCGGGGAACCACTTCTTCTCTTCTTCTTTCCTGAGGCCGGCTCCGGCGTCGTCCATGGTATCAGGCCGACGTAGGAGCAGAGAGCGTCCGCGCTTGGGCGCTATAAAAGCGGGGAACCACGACCACGCATCACATAGACATACTCAGTAGTAGTACATGCGGCACATGAGCAAATACTTACCGTATTTCCTCCAATTGACTGGCAGCATTCGATAATGAACCGTTGACGTATCGTATTCGTTGCTGTGACACTCATCCAGCGCTTGTCCTCTTGTGATTTGAGATCAGAGAGACAAGGTGCTTGTCAAGTGCCAACAATGAGGTTGAAAGCAATGCTGCAATATACTGCAAAACACTAAACAGATGCTCTAAAATGAGTGTTAACGATGTGTTCTTGCTTCTCGGCAAGTTGAGCCTTGTCCTCCCGTCTATCCGAGCAGTGTTTTAGTTGTGTTTTAGCAAAATCAATTCAAACTCAACAGTGCAAAATTTCGCTCGCCCTTTTGATTGCCCAAATTCTCGGATTTCTCGAGACTCTGATCCAAGGCCCGGAAGGAGGCGAGAGTGGTGGACGAGGAGTTGGCGCGGAGGCGCGACATTGGCGCCGTAGCGAACGGAAGTGCGAGCGGAAGCGGCGCCGCGCCAGGCGGGCCTGCAGCTCGAGTGAGAAACGCCTGCATGATTCACAACGAAGCTGCATTTTGCAAGACCACAACAGCGGTGCGAGATTTCCCTAGTGCCATGCCATGAGAGCATGGCATACACTGAAGGATCCTCCACTGTTCCCATCCGCTGCTTCTATCTACTGGACAGACCGCAAGAGTCGCGCTAGATCAATCCGAGAAGCACACGAACGCATTCACACAGTCATCGTTACAAGAGTCTCTAATATGCGGTTTGTTCGTTTGTTTGCTTGGTGTGACAGTGAGCGGCGACGTTTCCATTGCACACGTTTCATTTCACAGAGCGGAGAGTCGCCCGGGGGCTCAAGAACTGGTCGAAGTGGGTCGCCGTCGTCGCGGTTGTCGAACGGTCGACGGTCGAGGTCGGCGCGGCCGGGCGGCGGAGTGTCGTCGGCGTCGACGAGAGCGTCGTCGTCGTCCTCGACGGCCAAGTCCTCCCTGTCGACGTCCTCTGCCGGCTTGCTGCTGGGCAAGCTCAAGCACCGGTGCCGGCGGCTTGTGAACCGCGGTGCGAAATTTTCCTAGGTGCCATCATGCCATGCTATGAGCGCATACACTGATGGATCCTCCATTGTTCATATGCGCTCCTAGGTATCTACTGGACAGACCGACAAAGTCGCGCTAGATCAATCCGAGAAGCATACGAACGCATTCACACAGTCATCGTTACAAGAGTCTCTAATATGCGGGCCAGATCAGGGCTACGCTAATCCAACAGAACCATGCATAGTGGATCCGCGAGCCGTCGGCGGCGTCGGTCGCGTCTCGGTCGTATTTCCCAGCCGTCTTCAGCCTGCTCGACCTTCCAATGGGCGTCGTCCACGCTGTCTTCGTCTCCGTCATCAGAGTCGTCGTCGTCGTCGGCGGCGACGGCGGCGGTGTTGTCGTCGTCGTCGACGTAGTGGTCCTCAGCGTCGTCGTAGTCGTTGTGGTCGTCGACGTCGTCGTCGTCGTCGTCAGCGTCAGTCGGTCGAACAGCGCCTCGACGTTCATGTTGGCGTTGTCGACGGGGTCGTTGCAGATGGTGCCGTTGCAGCAGCACACCGCCGTCCGTCCGTCGCCGACAGTCGCGCAGCGGGCGGATTCGTTGAGGCCGCGCCAGCTCTCTTCCTCTGCCTTGCTGACGACTTGGGCGCACGTAAAGTGGGGGACACCCAATTTCGAGAACTTGTGGGACTCGCAGCCGGAGACGACGCCTTCTTCCGAGTGGTTCGAGTAGACCGTGACGCACTGGTCCTGCACGCCGCACTTCTGCGGAAAGGGCCGATGTCGGCGCTGCTCCAGAGGAAAGAGAGCTTTGTTTCTGGGGTCGAAGTCGTCATAGCAGTGCTCCTTCAAGGAGTTGAATTTTCGGTGCAGCAATTCTGTCCAAGCGCTTCTTTTGCACAGCTTTCCGCAACAGTATTTGATATTGTAAGCGTCAAAAGTGGCGGACATCTTGTTGTTCGACGGAGCGCATTCGTACGTAGAACAATTCATGTGCACGAAGAAGAATAGTGTAGTCGTCTTGTTGTAGAAGGCTGAATAATCGCAGAACTTGTCCTGGCATCGTGGGCAATAGTAGCCTTGAGATTCCGCTCGTTTTGTTCTATCTTTCGGCGGTATGGGTTCAATCGATTTATTGACTGGCAGTGCTACCGGCAGCCAGACGCGCGGGTCGTTGCAGCCGTCGACGAGGCAGCACCAGCGATCGGCGTCGGTCGTCGACGGTTCCTCGGGACAGCTGTCGACGTCGCCGCAGCCAAAGTCGAAGACTGTCCTGGCACCGTCGACTGTCGGAGCCGACGTTCGCTTCCTCCTGCTGACGACGCAGCGATCGTGGGCGGCGTCGCACGCTTCTTGTCGCAAGTTAGTAGACGACGCTGTTGACAGCTCAGACTGGCCGACGAAGCAGCGAGCGGCAGATGCCTGGTTCGGGCTCTGCAGTGCCACCAAGAGAATGGACCATGCGATCATTTTGCTACGATCCTCAAGGCTGCACACGATACCTAAATTATCAATAAAACAAAAAACTAATCATTGTTCAGTTGTGGACAACTGAAATAGACGTGCCAGGAGTGGCGGTCCGGCAACGCCAATTCAGAGCAAGAGTGAAACAGGAGGTGATAACGATACCGTAGACTCTCTAATTAGCCCCCTTCCCTCCGCTCCTAAAAGTACCGCACCCCGCTTCGAACAACGGTGCTTCCTCCAGTAGATGGTTGGCTCACTTCCTGCGCTGTACATGCTGCAATTGCTCAGCACCTGCATACATGCATGCGTACAGTCACAATATCCAGTATTTTTTAATTCGCTTATGCCAGAGTCCTAGTCGGCAACGGGAACGTCAGTGCGAGCGAAAAGCATCAATTCTGAATCACTTTTAGGGTTTGTGCGCGTCGCGCGCGTGCGTCGCCGAAGGCTTTGTCGACGGCGGCGCGCCCCTCTCGACGGCGCTGTCGACGCCCGCAGCTGCGGCAGCGCTCGCAGTCGCCGTCTTCTCCGTCGTCATCGTCCTCGTCGCCGTCTCGGTGTCCTTGTCGTCGGCGGTCGTCTCCGTCTCCGTCTCCCATTCCGAGTCCGTCGGCTCGCTCTTCTCTTTGGCTTCCTTGGCGCTGGCGGCCGAAGCTGTCGCCGTCTGCTGCAGAGGCGGCGCAGCGGCACGCGACGGCCACAGCGCCTCGGCGTCCAACGCGCCCGGCCGCCTCTTCCCCTCCTCCAGCTGGCGCAGCTGACCCGGAGGAAGTCCCGCCGCGTCGACGCCCGGTCGCCCTCCGCCCGCTCCCCTGCGTTCGGCGATGTACGCCAGCTCGCGGCCCTCTCCAGCCGAGCCGAAGGCTGCTCGCGGAACTCTTCGGCGCTTCCTCGCGACCGTCTTGCGCTTGGCCGTCTTGGCTGCCGCTGAAGGCGCTCGCACTGCCGGCGCCTTCGGCTCTTCGATGGTGGGCTTTCCCGCAGCTGACGACGACGGTTCTGGCGGTAGCCTCTCTGGGGACGCCGACGGCACAACGGCCGGAACGGCAGCGCGAGCGCGCCTCCTTTGGGTCAGGGTCCGATACAGCACGCAGTTCAGGCAAGACACCCCTGCCAAGCAGCCCACCATGCCGAGCACAAAGACACTCTCGCACGGGCAGCCAGAGGGCAACTCTCGGCCACGAGCTGGTCGAAGAGCGCCTGAGCGTCCATTCTTTCGTCGGCGTAGTAGTCGTTGCAGACGGGGCCGGCGCAGCAGCACACGACCACCGGTCCCTCCTCGAAGGCAGCGCAGCGTTTCGAGCCCCTCTTTTTCCGCTTCTTGGTCATGGCGATGACGTCGGCGCAGGTGAAGCTGACCAGCTTCTGCGCGCCCGCGTCCGACTCGCACGCGGCGATGACGCCGTCGGCGCTGCCCTTCTTGTAGACGGTGACGCAGCTGTCGCCGTCGCTCGCGCACTTCTGCGGCACCGGCCGACGACGACGCCGATTCGCGGGGAAGAGCTCGTTCGTCCTGGCGTCGTAGTCGCTGTAGCAGTAGCCCTTCAGATGTGTTAACTGCGTCTTCACAAGATCAGTCCAGTCGTGTCTTGTACACGATCCTTCGCAGCAATAGCTGATATCGTATGTCTTTACTGGGCGTGTCATTTCATTGCGCCTACACTGGTTCGGGCACTCTGCTGCATCAGCGTACAGCAGACGGCTCTCTGCCTTGTACGTAGCCTTATAGAAGCAGTTGATGGGGCAGCTCTCCTCATCTGCGCAGCTGTACGTCTCGTCCGTCGCCCGCTTGCTTCTTCCCTTGGTCGTGTTCAGCTGCTGCGCGACAGAGCTGCCCTGGTGATTCGATGCGGAGACGGCGTGGCGCTGCTCGGCCGACGGCAGAGGAACGAGGGCGGGGTCGTTGCAGCCGTCTCCGCGGCAGCACCAGCGCTCGACGGCGCCCGTCGACGCGTTCGTTGGTGGGCTGTCGGTGACGGGGCAGAGCGACGCGTCGGAGCAGCCGAAGTCGAAGACGGCGCCGTGGGAGGCGTTGGGTCGTCGGCTGACGAAGCAGACGTCGTCGACAGCGTCGCAGGTGCTCTGCGCCAGACGCGCGGGAACGCGCGCCTGCCGACGGGCAGACCCCTCGAAGCAACGCGCGCCGACCGCTGTCACAGCGAGCTGCAGTGCTATCGATAGACCGAGCCAAACTTTCTTTGTCATCTTTTCAACTCGGATATACACGTTACAATAAAGAACCAAAAGTGTTATAAAGAAACGTTTGAGTAAAGGTGAGAAACGTGATTAGGCAGCTGAACTATGCCACCATTCAATTTCAGTAATGCACTGCCATCAGCTAGTCAACTCCGTTTGAAAATTTGAATTGAAGTTGAATATAATTGAACATTTGAATACAAATGTACAAATGGACATGCCAAGTTGTCACCGACATCACCACAGGCAGTGTGCTACGCACATAGAGGGTGGGTGGGCCACCGCTAACTTCAGACCTTCGTTCGCCAAGTTCTCAAGCTTTCCTGCATGGATTTTGTTGAATTTTAGCACTTGTGTAGACAGGTCTAACTTAGATCATATTATAAATTTCGAACCCACTCAATCATCTGTTCTGGCCTAACATAGAGAACGAGTCAATTTTCAAAGTGCCAACCATCGCTGTCAACACACTTGGCGCAACAGCAAATTTTGGAGCAAAGTCCAGGGTCAATGTGGTCTAACGGGTTCTCAATGGCTTCTTTGAGCTGGTCAACAGAAGTGTGTGGCTGGGCGCATACGATTTCTTTCACGATGCCCCGGATGGAGAAGTCTACAGGACTGAGATCTGTCGATCTAGGAGGCCATTGAATCGGTCCCCTTCGCCAACCCAACTGCAATACGCGAAGTTCACTCGAACGCGAAAAAACGCACCCGTATGCCGCAGCTGCGCTTGCCTGCGTTGGCGCTGTCGCTCAGCCTTAGGTCACCCAGTCAAGACAGCCGGTCCGGTCAAGGAGCCAATCAGCGACGCCCACGCCTGCCCCGCCCCTCCCGCTCGACTGCGCGCCCCTCAAGCCAGCCGCCGTCCGGAAGAAGCCTTCATTCGAGTTGCATTCGATTCGTGTGTTTTCGTAGGGTTTCGTTTTCCTCTGTGTTTTTCGCCGAGTTTCGTCCAGTCGTGTTGCGTCAGTGACGCCTGCTCGGTGTCGGTGGCGCCTGTCGTGCCCCAGCGCACGGCCGGAAATACAGGCGTTTCCCACCCATTGTAGTACCCACACTGTATTCGTACACGCGCACACACAGTTACGTAAGGGGGCTTAGGTTCGCTCTGCCTAAGTGCGTCACCAGTGTCGACCGCGTCGCGGCGACACTCTTCTTCCTAGGATAGTTGTCGGGGCCGGCAAATCATTCCGACCCTTGTCCGTGCGTCCCGAAAGGAAAGGACTTGCGACCGCCGCTTGAGCTCAGACGCCGCACTGTAGGTGGACCCCCACTGCAGTAGCGTAACGGTAGAGTGGTGCATTTTGCCGTACCTTTTGCACAACGGTCGGGAAAGGCCTGATCCAGCTAGCTTGCAGAGTAGCGTTCACATTGTGTCGGCGTTTGTTCCGTAGCTAGGAGGTGCGCCAGTCACGAGTCGTTGCGCTCATTGGATGCGCTCTACTGACAACATTGTTTCATTTATTTGCCGTTCAGGATAAACTGTACTCTATTTGCTCTAGTATTTGTCGCTCAAACAAAATTGTTGCAGAATGAACAATTGCTTTGTCTTTTTACTGGTGCTTCAGAGGCTGGCTTTGGTGGAGGGCCCACGCTGCTTCGTCGGCTCGTCAGCGCTGTCGGCTGCCTCGACGACGCGTCTGCAGCAGCGCCTCTGCGACGCTCCCGACGCTGTCTGCGTCATCAGTCGCCAGCGAATGCAGGATGCCATCGCCTCACCGCCTGCTGTCTTCCACTTTGGCTGCGGCAAGGCCGACAGCTGTCGAAACAAGGTCGAGCGCTGGTGCTGCCGCGTCGACGGCTGCAACGACCCGCGCGTCTCCAGGAAGCCGCCTGCACTGCAGACTACTACAGCTGTTGAATCGGCAAAGAAGCGTAGAACGAGACTCGCTGAGGATCAAGGCTACAAGTGTCCCTGCAAAGAGATGACTTGCGAGTACAGCATCACCTACGATCTCCCCAAACAAAGATTCCGTCACACGAACGAGAATTGTAGAAGTGACTGCAGTAATGAAGGTATTCGGATGAGCGTCACCAAGAAGCTTGGATACGACCTAGAGTACTGCTGCGGAGGCGGAACACCGTGCACAAGAAGCAATTATACCGCAGTCATACGTCGCAATATTACGCGTCTGAGCGGGTACTGCTACCGCGACTTTGACCCGGACAAGAACAACTCTCCATATCCTCAGGAGCAGCGCAATCGGCGGCCTCTACCACAGAAGTGCGATCCTGGCAACCACTGCGTGACCATCTACAGGAAAGACTCGAAGGAAGGCGTCCTCTCCGACTGCGAGACGCCCATCTCGTCCAAATGGCGGCCCATTAACTTCACGTGCGACGACGTCATCAGCAAGGCTGAAGAAGAGCGTTGGCGCGGCCTCAACGAATCCGCCCACTGCGCGGCCTTTGGCGGCGGACAGATGGTGGCGTGCTGCTGCGAGGACGCTGTCTGCAACGATCCCGTCCGAGACCCCAACATGGACGCTAAGGCGCTGTTCGACAAGCTGACGCTGACGACGACGACGGCGACGACCACAACGACTACGACTACGACGACGCTGAAGACGTCGACGACGACCACGACCACCACGACGACGACGATCACGACGACGACGACACGCAGCGCGACGACGACGTCGACGAGCAAGGCGGCGCGGCTGCCGACGAACGAGGCAGACGAGGAAGAAGCTGCCGGCGGCGCCGAAGTGCCGCTGACGCGCCGCGCTCTCTTCGGCTTTGTCGGCATCGTCCTGCTCCGCTACGCGTACTAAACACTGACTGCAGCAGTGTATGTAAACAGTACGGATTCGTTTGCGTCTCTAGATAGATCTGATCGCGGTTGATGAGAACAGTGAAAAGGAGAGTTTCGTGGAAAGAAATCTGTATTTGGGCTTGTATATCTGCCTACTTACTGCCTTATTACTGCCTCAAGCTTACTGCTTACTGCCTCCGTTGACTTCTCGTTTTGGAGCATTCTCAAAGACATGATGGAGTATTCCCAGCGATAGAATTCCTTAGATGAGTTCAAGGAAGCGACGGGCAGCGGCATGGCCTAGTGGTAAAAAACCGGTCTCTTGCGCGCAAGGTCCTGGGTTCGATTCTTGATGGTGCCACTAGATCGAGGACTTCCCTTCCCATGGATTTTCCCATCGCTGCCCTAGATTACAGATGGCGTTCTTCCGAAAGTGTTCCGCTAATTATACGGCTGTAGACGGAAAGGCGTCATGGAGATGGGTAGGCTATATGGGCCATTGACGGCCTCCTAGCGTCACCCCAAATCCAACAACAAGGAAGCGACTGGAAGAGCTGTTTTGACGCCGATTTTTGCCCCATTAATGTACAACGGGATAAAATTTCTAGTCAGTGACGCTCGATTTCAGCAACGGCAGTAGCGATTGAGCTGAATTGTTGTGTACAGCTCCGGCCACTGACTCTGGTGCAATTCATCAAAAAAATCCGATGGCTGAAAGTGCATCAAAATTCAAGTTTACATACAACAGTACGCGCTACCGTATGCCGTATCTGACTTGGCTAATGCGGTCGTTGAGCTGAGAGATGATGGATGGTGTGAGCCATGCCCAACTGCTCGTGATGCCACTGTACTGTTCAAATGGAATTTGCATTTCATATCCACTACAGTATCCCGTTTTTTTGTTATTTCAATGTCCTTTGCTTGAGTTTGAGGCTTAGTGTGAAAGGTTAACAAAATGCTGAGCTGCGTATCATAAGGGTATTTGCTTCAAAGGCTATTCCTAACGGCGAGAAACGTATTTGCCGAACTGAAACGCAAGCATAAGAAAAAAAAACAAGTGCAATTCGAATTCTGCGAAAGAATAAGTGCGGGTTACCTTTTGGCATTTGTGGGTTGCTGGACTTGAAGGATACAGAAAAAGAATACAGTAACGCAATATGTCTTGGGAGTACAATTAAGTTCACCAGTAAGAGTTTTTCTCACACAATAACAAGCGCACACTACGGGTATGCGCAGCATCTAATGTACTCGTCGTAATCTCACCGTAATACTATATCTTCAACAATATGCAAATACGGCACAATTTCAAAAGTTACGGTTCTTTCTTACTTGTTTTTCAGTTTATGGAACTTTTTTTGGTCGATTATGGACAAGACGAGATGAAACAGATAGTCGTCACGAAAGCGGTGGAAGAGTCGTTGAACAGCGGCAAGAAAAGCATTTTTGAAACGATGAAAGCCCGTTTGAGTCGGGTTTGTTCGTTTGTTTGCTTGGTGTGACAGTGAGCGGCGACCTTTCCGTTGCGTTGCGCACGTTTCGGAACGGAGAGTCGCCGGGGGGCTCAAGAACTGGTCGAAGTGGGTCGCCGTCGTCGCGGTTGTCGAGCGGTCGACGGTCGAGGTCGGCGCGGCCGGGCGGCGGAGTGTCGTCGGCGTCGACGAGGGCGTCGTCGTCGTCCTCGACGGCCAAGTCCTCCCTGTCGACGTCCTCTGCCGGCTTCCTGGGCAAGCTCAAGCACCGTCTCGGCAGACGACAGAAGAAGAAGAAGAAGAAGAGGGGCGACGGACAGCGGCGGTCGGGGAGCAGCAGCGAGACGGACGTCGAGGTGGCGGCCGAGGAGAGCGACGCGGACGGGCTGAGCAACAACACCGACGCCGAAAGCACCGACGCGGACGCGGCCGACGACGACACCGACGACAGCTCGGCAGCGGGTCGGCGTCGGCCTCGACAGCAGCAGCCGGGTGGACGAGGACGACGCGCTCGGAGCGCGAGTAGCGCCGAGGAGGGCGGCCGACGGGGCGAGACGGACGCTGTTGGCGGGGCGAAGCGACGCCGAGTTGACGACGACGAGATGGTTGAAGACTCGGCAGCCGCAGAAGCAAAGGACCGCCAGAACTTTCAGGTTCCCTGAGTTGGGCTGTGCTAGCGCCAGCAGCGTAAGTTCTCTGTCGTCTAGGTCCGAGTCAGAGTGGTGGAAGGCAAGTTCCCGCACGCTGGCTGCTTGTCGAAGCCCGTCTGCAAGGTCTTTCTCGGTGAGCTCAGTGGCGTCTCCCGCTCTGTGCCTCCAACTGCGGAGTGACGTCGGTGTTGCGCGCAGGCTCGCAGCTGCGCAGCACGCACGCGGCCGCTGGGACGGACGCGCCGAAATGGAGTCAGACGTTCTACTTCTCCGTGCGCGGCTGCACTCTGAAGGCGCTCTGCTCTCGTCAGCTGGAGATCAAGGTGCGTTGGGTGACGTCGTCTCTCTGTCATCTGTCTGTCTGTCTGTCTGTCTGTCTGTCTGTCTGTCTGTCTGTCTGTCTGTGTGCCGTCACAGTTGGGTCGTTGTAGGTGGTGGACGAGAGAATCGTTCCAAAGTGGGAGTTGGTGGGCGGTGCGCGTCTGTCACTGGGCTACGTGCACCGGCAGAAGTCGCACGCGCTCCTCAACCGCTGGCTGCCACTCGGCAGCGCCGTCGCCGAGCACGACGACGACGAGGACGTGGGCGGCGGCGGCGGCGGCGTCGACGCGTCTTTTGGCGGCGAGGCGACGGGCTTCCTGTTGATCTGCGCCAGCGTGTCGCCGGCGGGCGCGTCGCAAGCGGCGCTGCGCGACCCCAAGCCCCACGAACGCAGCCGCGCCGATCGCGTCCTGCCCTCGCCCGTGCGCGTCCGCGAGTGCACCCTCCAGGTGTCGTGCGTGTCCTCTTTCCTTCTTGGGCACGACGCTCGACTGGACAGCGAGCGGCGCTTGTTCAGCTGCACTTGGCCGAGCTGCGCGAGCTGCCCCACTCGTTCGCGTCCAAGAGTGGCCGGCGGCGTCAGTCGTTCGTGCGCCGACTGCGCTCCATTGCCGGCGCGTCGACGGCGTCTGAAGACGACGACGGTGGGAACCGACAGTCGGCAGGGGGCCGAGGAGGGGGATGCAGCGCGGTGGTGGAGGCGCGCCTCGGCAGCTCCGTCGAGCGCACGAAGCCGACGGTGGTGGACGAGGGCGGGCGGGCCGAGTTGCGACAGTCGCTGCAGTTGGCGCTCTTCTGGCCGGCGGTGGTGGACGAGCTGCGACTGCTCCTCTATCGCTCGGCCAACGACTCCCTGCCCGTCGCCGTCGCCTCCGTCCGTCTCGCCGACCTCTTCGACGCCGCCACCACGGGCCATCTGCCGATCTTTGGGCCCGCCTTCGTGCCCTTCTACGGCTGCGACTCGGCCACGTGGACGCGCAAGGACCTCCGGCTGCTGCTGCTCCACAGCGACGCAGCCGCCGCCTCCGCTTCCGCCTCCCTGGGCTGCGCGTTCTTCGGCCGCCTGCTGCTGACGCTCTCCTTGACGGCGCCCAGGGCCGCTGTGCCGCCCGCGTGGCCGCTGGGCGTGGCCAGCGGCGCCGCGGTGGGGCGCTGGCAGCGGTGCGGACTCTTCGCCGAGTTCTACGCGTGCGGCTCCATCGACGACGGTCTCCTGAAGGCGGCCGTCGCGTTCGACGTTTCCGTCGGCCCCTTCGGCGGCAGCGGCGGTCGCGCGACGGCGGGCGCGTCGGAGACGGCGACGGTGCCCTGCCTGCCCTCGTGCACGCAGCGCTACTACAAGTGCATGCCGTGGGCGCAGTGCAAACCCGCCGCCTTCCTGCCCTGCGCCTTCGAGGCGGCCGCCCTCCGCCGCCTCCAACTCCGCAACTTCCACTGCCGCCTCGCCCGACAGCTCGACGCCGCCGCCGCCCACTCCAACCTCCTCTTCGGACGCTCCAACAACGACGCCGCCCTCGCCGCCGCCTCCCATCTGGCCGAGGCGCTCGAGCAGGCACGTCTCCTCGTCCTTGTCCCATCGTAGTCGCAGTCGCAGGGCGAAGCCTTTTCCAGGCGCGATCATTGGTGCGCGAAGCCGAGCGACTGGCCGAGGTGTGCGGGTCGGAGGAGACGAACGAGTTGGACGCGCGACTGCGGGCGACGCGGCGCCGCAGCCTGCGGAAGTTCGTCAGCGCGAGTCGACGTCTCAAGTGGCAGCCGACTCGCAGCGTGAGCGAACTGCAAGAGGAAGTCGCCGCCTACGTGCGCCTCCTCAAGCGCGCCGCCGCCGACGCGCAGCTCGGACTCCCAGACGTACTCCTCCGCATGTACGCCAACGACAAGCTCGTCGGATTCGCTCGGTCCGTTACTTGCAGTCCCTCAACACCTTTCTCGGGAGCGCTCCCATGAACGGGAATTTGGAAGTTTAGGGTGCCCATCGCCGACGTGACGTACTCGGTTGAACCGGAGTTGCGCGGTGGGGACTGCGGCTTGCTGGTGCCCGTCACGCTCCACTGGTCGCGGCCGTCGCGTCGCTCCAAAGGTCTCGTGTCCCTTGCTGCGTTGCGTTGTCGTCTGACGGTCTGAGAGGAACGAGTGTCGGTTGTTGTGCAGGTCACTCGTCGCCGGCCATTCTGCAGCTGCGTCTCTGGTTCGGCAGACTGGAGGAGCGGTCGTCGTGGCTGGCGTTGCTCGAGGCCTCCGCCGGTCGGTTCGCCTACTTTGCGGAGGCGTGGGAGAACGAGCGCTGGTCGCGCACGCGGCGCGCCTACGTGCCCATCGCGCGCCCCGCCGACCGGCCGCACTGGTCGGACGAGAGGGGCGGGCTGGCCGTCGACAAGAGCCGCATCGCGCCGCCCCACGGCTGGGACTTCGTTGGCGACTGGGCGGTGGCGCCCCACGCCTCATCGCACATGTGGATCGCCGACGCCGACGACGAAAGCGCCGTGCGCGCCGAACTCTTCGAGGTGCGCTCGCCGCGAGAGCCTCTCAACTGAACGACTGTTTTGGATGCGATGCGCGATAGTGCAGGTGGAGAGCAAGGCGGAGGACGGATGGAGGTGGCGTCGACGCTGCTTCACGGACCGGAACGCGTCGACGGAGCTGGCCTCGACGGCGGACTTTGCGCTGCCGGCGGGCAGACGTTGGTCGAGGGGCTCGCGGTGGGCGGTGGACGGACGTTGGGGCGGCGACGAGCGGGGCTGGGTCTACGCGACGACGCTGGCCAACTACGACATGGCCTCCGTGGTCGAGCACCAGCACCACACCGTCCGACTCCGCCTCCTCTTCCGCCTCCATCAGCCTATGGACGCACAACAGCCGACGACGACGACGACGACGGCGCAGAGCGGAGGAGCGGACGCCGAGGAGCGGCAGGCCTGGGAGTACATGCAGAAGTTCGGCAGGGCGCCGCACGCCCACAGAGAGCACTTCGACCGCGTCCGTCGGCGCCGACACTGGCGCCGCATGGAGCCGACGCGGCGCGCCGACGCCGCCAACAGCCCCGACGACCTCCTCTTTGCCAACCTGACGGTGGGCGTGGGCACGCGGCGGCCCAAGCGCAAGTCGGCTCCGCGCTCTGGCGGCTCCTCGTCTTCGGCGGAGTCGCTGTCGTCGACGGCGGCCCTCCTGTCGTCGGCGTCGTCGACCGAGGCGGAAGGTGGAGGCGGGCAGCGGGGGGCGGTGCGGGCGCGCTGCCATGTTCTGTACGCGGCGGAGTCGACGAGTCGGTGGCAGCTGCGCGTGTACGCGCTCTGGGCAAGGGACCTCTACCCCGACAAGCGCGCCGGCGCCTCCGACGCCTTCCTCCGCGTCTCCTTTCTCCACCGCTCCAAGCTCTCGGCCATGATCCGCTTCGCCGTCAACCCCGTCTGGAACGAGACGCTGCTCTTCGACAACGTGCGTGCCTTCTCCTCACTGGCAGGAGAGGACGCACGCATGGACGGGAGTAGCTATTCGCCGTAGGTGCTGCTGTCGGGCAGTGGGCACGGACTGCGCGCGAGTCCGCCGCTCGTGTTCGTGGAGGCGCTGTCGAGTCGACGACAGGCGGGCGAGACGCTGATCGGTCGCGTCCAGTTCGCGCCCTCCGTCTTCCTGACGACGCTGGCGGGCGCGGAGGCGGTGCGCTGGCGCTGGCATCCGCTGCTCTTCGCGGGCGGTCGGAGTCGCGGCGCCTGCCTGCTCGCCGCCCAGCTCTTCGCCGCCGACGACCGCGCCCTGCTGCCGCTGCCCCCTCTCGCCAAGCCCAACAACGCGACGCGCTTCGAGGTCCGCCCTCCGCCCTCCGCCCTCCCTCGTCCGTGTGGGTGGACTGACACGTTGACCTATTGCCACGCGTTAGATTCCGAAGGAGTTGCGTCCGCCCTTCCGGCTGGTGGACGTGCAGGCGCTGTGCTGGGGCGTGCGGCAGTTGGCGTCGGTGCGGCTGTGCGCCGTGCGTCGGCCCTACGTCGAGATGGTCGTGGGCGACGCGGCGGCGAGGACGGACGCGCTCGCCGACGCCACCGCCGACGCCAACTTCGCCGAGCCTCTGCT